>JAVCKU010000093.1:3309536-3321026 GCA_032273985.1 Hypsolebias coamazonicus
GAAAAAAAAAAAAAAAAAAAAAAAAAAAAAAAAAAAAGAACAGTTTGTAGGTACGGAACCCGTTCGTAAGTTGAGGACTACCTGTACATGTATAGATAGGAATAAAATAATGTGTTGTGTTAGCAGAATTTAATTGTAACTTTGAAACATCATCCATCATTAAAAAAAAAAAAAACTTACCTCCAAGTTGCCTTTCTGGACATGCATACATATATTTGTACACATTGTACTTGAGAGGAGATTATTACAGCCTCATATAAAATCAATAATAATGATTATATTGGAATTGGATCGTATCAGCCGATATCCAGATTTAAGTATCAGGATCGGATCGGGAGTTGAAAAAATGTGGATCGGTGAATCCCTACTTATACCACTGAGCTGAGGCTGGTCCACTGCTCAAATATAAACGGTGCTTCTCTTTGTCTTTCTATGCCTTCTTTCTTTATATAAGCTACAAAGACGAGATTACCAAAAAAAAACAAAAAAACCTTAAGCTTCAGTAATTGTAAAACAAAACAGAAAAAGGCAGACTGGTTATCACAAATAAGAACATTGTATTACGGCAGACTAGAGAGCGATAATTATAGGCCTGATATGTGTTAAAGTAGATGAGAGAGGAATTAGAATAAATATCAGCCATCATAAATATATTTATTTAATTATTTGTTGTGAAATGAGAATTAATTAAAAAACTGAGCTAGTGTCTTAAAGTCACTCGTCTGAACTAACGATTGTTGTGACAGTTCAGCAAAATCTTTTATCACATATAACAAAATGAGGCAGTTGATGTCTTTGGAGTAATAAACAGAGCTAAAAGCCAAAGGCCTTTGTTTTGGTTGGTAGTCATTCAGCACAGCTTAGCTTTAGATAATAATTCATTGTGTAGTGCCAGAATGAAGAAGGTGGGCAAAATTCAAAAGAGGAATGGGAATTTTACTAATTCATTATCAAATATGCCATAAAATTATGACATCTGAAAGACAAAGTGAGTAAAACGGTTCATTCCGTCTATCCATCATCTTCCCTTTCCGGCTCATCAGGGATCTGGTGCCTCTCTCCAGCGGTCAACATTGAGGACAACCTGGGCAAGCTGCAACTCCATCACAGGGCCACAAAGAGACAAATGAAACACAGACTCTTATTCACACCTAGGAACAATCTGAGTTACCAGTTTTTTGTCTGTGGGAGGAAACCTGAGTGACAAACCTGTGCGTGCACTTAAAACACACAAACATCACACAGAAAGGCCATGGCCAGGTCAAAGGCACACCCATCGCAGCAACAGTAAAGCAAAGTATGCACACATGATGACAGCGCCACACATTACTTATTTTGTATTTATCTTATCTCAGAGCAATCCTACATCTAAATATCTACATGCAAATCCAGCCTGTATTCAGGACAAAACATATTCAAGCATTTAGCAGAGATCTGCAAGGCCCTGCTGAGAAGAAAATAGATTAAAAGAGCCATCTTAGGCACAACATGAGCCAGAGAAGCTTTGAACAAATACGGCACTGACGATTGTAATTAGAAATTCTCTTTGAAAGAAGGAAGCTGTTTTGCACGTTGCCTTAATGCCCTGCAAGTTAGTCCGGCAAAGACTGGCCGACAAATTAATCAACAGCATTCTGTTCAACGGGACAAATCACAATCTATCTAGATATTAAAAAAAGAGAAATACACACACCAATAAACCATTCATTTAGCCAGCTGGTTAACAATAGGTGGTTGCAAGCTTGTAACAAGTGTGAAAGATTGATGCAGCTAAATAATGCACAGATAAGATAAAGCTGCTCAGGCTGGTCTGTTTAACAGGTGTGTGTGTGTGGGGGGGGGGTTATAATGTTTGAAATAATGGCACCATGACTAAAGAGCATCTTTGGGCTATGTGTTAGGACAGAAACATATATGACACTGTATCTCTCTCGCACACACACACACACACACACACACCTCTACCTTTCCCTGTTGTCCATGTTTGTTTCATCAGTTCATCACAAAGCATATGGATCGTGCTCCATAAAAAGGATGGCGTGTATTCATGGGAATGTATAGGGTGGAAGGTTGGGGGCTCGTGGTGAATTTTCCCAATCATGCAGGGCAAAAGGTGTCACTGCTTATATACATTGCCTCTCAAATAACGTGGAAGAATTAAGAGTCTTTTTGCCTCAGCTAAAACACATTTTGACACTACTGTACACAAACAGGCATGTACACGCACACATAGGGTTATTTATTTATTTGTTTGTTTTGTCACAGATGGGTTGCCACACAGAACCTATAATGACGGATACCAGCATGAACACAGACTTGATGAGGAATGCTGCAGCAGGTAAGAGCCTTACGTGGTAAAGTGGAGTAGTTATCCATCTGGCAGGATGCTGGTGATGGGTCCGATTTAGAAATAACCAAATAAAACCAATAATTAAAAATAAATCACTCGGATGGTCCCTGTGGGCTCGGCTGCATCGAATAAGATCAGTCTACTGGGATGAACCAAGCCGGTACGGAGCAGGACAGGCACCGGCACGACCAGCCGCATCCTCAGCACCTCCGCAGCCTGGAAACGGATGAGATGAGCCGCACATCCACCCGGACAGGAGGACTCATGTTCAGATCTTTGCAGGTTTAATCCATGCAACACATGAGACTGTGCACTGCCTCCAAATCTTCACGGTCCATGGGATAAAATATATATTTAAAAAAAGACAAAAGACAAAAAGAAATGCCAGGATGTGGACACGCCCGGAGAAAGAGAGCAGCGCAGCGGGAGGATGCGGATGCCGGATCAGTGAACGATGGAGGAGCTTCTCCTCTTCCTCCGCTCCTGAGAACCCTGCTGCAGGAGAAAGACACGAAGGAGCGTCACCTCCCATCTGTCCCCCCAGCGATGAGGAGAGGGGCAGAAGGAGAGGAGGGAGGGAGGGAAGAGGGAGAGCGGAGTGATGGATGAAGACGGAACCAGGGCGCCAGAGTAGGTGGGATCTGCGCGTGCGCACGAGCGCATGCGTTTTTGTGTGCTGTAATTATGATCTATGATTTTACAAATGAGAAACAGAAGAAAGAGAGAGGAAGCATAGTTTATCTCCAACACACTGTTAAAGTGCAGCTTGTTGCTGTGATGACATCATCGTGTAAAAAATAATTCATTTCATTTTCATTGACAAAAGCAGACCAACATTGATTTCTTTGCTTACCCATCCTCAAAAAAAAAACAAAAAACTTTTCTTTGCTTATAATTTAGTTTATTTAGGCGTTGTGTCTTCATGAAGCAATATGTTGTCCAGTTGTCAAAGTAAATAGCACAAGCCCACATCTTTTTAACATCTTGGATCCTATATTATCGTTTATTATTATTATTTTTTATTCATTTTATTCATTTTATAACAATGAAATACATAATTACAATATATATGTAATTAGAGAAAAAATATAAAAAATAAAATGAAAGGTAGCAGATGAAGAATAAATCTTATTAAATCTGCTCCTTATTAGTCAACAAAACAATTCAAACAAACATTTCATATATATATATAACAAATCAAAGTAGATAACTCACTCAATTTTATGAACATCGTACCAGTCTCATTTAACTACATTTATACATATTTGCTTAACAATTCAATTTTGACTAGTCTTTTACATACAAAGATCGTGACGGTAAGTCACGATTTAGTGAGAATTAATGAGATTCTTCACATGAATTATAAAAAAAAACCAGACATGCTTGTATACATGTAGGCGTGTGTCTAATGTACAGTACCGTTTATGTAACAATATGATGCTTGTTCTTTACCTTGACTGCAGTTCTTCCCTCTCCATCCAGCATCACAGATACATCCATCTGAAACACACAAAGGTCAAATGAAACAAGTAAAACACGCAATGATGAACTGAACAGGACGATGTGAGAAAGAACCATGTCTGCATACAAAAAAAGACTGTAAAGGCTGCATCATTAACTCTTTCTCTTTAAGCAACTTTAGAAGTGAAAACATATAATTCAAATGCAAACCAAGCAAGGTGACAGTTGCAGAGATTTTCAAAGGTTTTCAGTTGTGAATTTTCAGAGCGACTTTATTAGATGTGTTTCCTGAGAGACAGTGAGGTGCCATTTTCATATTAAATATGAAGTTGATTTTGACAACCTTCGTTTCGCTAGTCCAAGATTCATATTCTTTATTTTACTGTTGGGAGTTTTAGGTGTATAGACAAGAAATATAGATCAGTCAGTGGTTTGGTTGTCCTTAAACTGCACCGCCACCTACCCTCAGAGCAGAGGCCATGAGATCCGCAGGCGGGGGGTTGACAGAAAAGAGAGTCACAGGCGACCCCGTGCCAGCCCTTATGACAGCGACACTTTCCGTTCACACACTCGCCGTGCCCGCTGCAGTTTGATGGCTGGCATCGTCTCTTATGAACACAGAGAACAGTAGAGACTTCTCGGCTACACCACCACCTGCTGTCCGATTTGCTGGGAGGGGGAATAAAGATTGAAAGGTGACAATAAAAATAAATAAAATAAAAAAAAAACACTGAACATTTATAAAAACAGTCAAAAACAAAATACACCAGAATGTCGTGTTACAAAACAACAACCTTTCATGTGTCACATTAGGGATTTAGTTGCTCACCAGTGATCAGATGGGTAGCTGGCCAATGAGCCATTAACCACGAATGTGGAAGACCCACCTCCATCCAAATTAATGGCATTTTTCAAATTGTTATTTTTCAGAAACTCTGCCAACTCCCAAAGATTCATTCTGTAGAGGCAGAAAAAGAAAACGTGACAGCAGTTTAGAAAGGAGTTACAAGAGAGCAGAGCGCCCACCAAACACCGCTGTGATCACAGAAGAGTTACAACAGTTTTATGGTTGTTAAAGCTGCTAATGTTGTCACTATAGGGCGGCACAGTGGCTCAGTTGGTATAACTGTTGCCTCTCAGGGAGGTCATGGGATCGAATCCTGGCTGAGGCCTTTCTGTGTGGAGTTTGTATGTTCTCTCTGTGCATGCGTGGGTTACCTCCAGGTACTCCGGTTTCCCACCACAGACCAAAAACATGCATGTTAAACTGATTGGTAATTCTAAATTGTCCCTAGGTGTGAGTGAGAGAGTGAATGGCTGTTTGTCTCATTTGTCTCTATGTGGTCCAGTGATGGACTGGAGACCTGTCCAGGGTGTCCCCCACCTCTCCCCCACTGACTGCTGGACATGGACACCAGTGACCCAAAAAGGAAGAAGTGGGTAAAGGTGATGGATGGATTGATGTTGCCATTATAACCTTGTTCATTAGGAATATTAGCAATTTTTTATACTTAAACAATAGCAGTGTTTCCACTTTTATTAAACAAGCAAGGTGCCCCGCCCACAAGCAAGGTGCCCCGCCCGGTCAACAGAACCGAGCAGCCTGCCTACCGACCCCCTGTCAACAAATACCAGCACTGATGTAGTGCTCGCTACGATGACACGCTAGCTAAAAAGCTATGAGTATGGAGGCAGCGCTCTGTCGCCCTCATGCTGAGCCGTATCAAAAAAAAAAAAAAAAAACACGCTTGAAAACTGACGGTGCAAACAGAGCTACACAGAAGAAATGAGCACTCTGCCAACTAGGGGGAACACTGCAGTCACAGTCGTTGCCTCTGTTTAACTGTGAATTAAGATGAAAACTTGGGGAGCCCTTGGTAAAGATGGTTCACTAGTTTTAAATCCCTCCTCCTTCTTCAAACCAAGTGCAAACAGTTCACTATCTACTGCAGCTAAGACACTGACTACTCATAAGTAGTAAATAACTTAAAATAACTATCCATTAAAGTAATCAGCAACAGCTGTGTGAGAATCAAAGCAAGGTTACTCCAGCAGCTGTCAATACCTGGCAACTTAAAGGTCCAAGTTGTTTGCTTCTACGAGACAGAAGGTCGTCACACTCTTTAGTTCGACCTGACTTCTGCACGTTTTATTGACCAGCTGATGTACCGATATTGACAGAAGATACACAGAAAGCAGCTGATATGTTCAGTCATGTCATAGTGTGGGGCTATTCATAGTCGGATCATTAACAACGACACATTCATCTCTTGAGTCGCTGCAGGACATGATTCAAGACTAAAAGGAAAATCAGATCAATACAATTGATTGGTGGAATTATCTTAAGTGGACTGAGGCGACAAGTCTTTCTACATTAGTTCATCCAGTGAAACTGGATGGGTTAAAATTAGCCTAACCTGCATCTGTTTACCACATTCAGTGTCATTCAGGTCCAACAGCAGCAAATATAAATCAAAACGTCATGTTTAGCATCTACTGAACATTTTATTTTCCCTGCAGTGAATAAAAAGGGTTTGTGGAAATAGTTCCCACAGTTTTATTTAATGACTAGTTGTTTTTTTTTATTGTCTTTAGACAAAAGTCCAGACAAGATTAAAAACAAAAACAACTGGACTTCTGTTCTGTAGCCGAAGACGTTTCTCTTCTCAGCCGAGGAGCTTTCTCAGTTCAAAGAAACAAGGAGTGTGGGATTTAGACAAAGATAACTTTTACCTTGTCACAACAGAATTTCTACAAGCAAACACCCACATTAAACAGAACTGCGTGTTAAGATAAATACGCCTGACTTTCTGTTTTACCAAGTATTCTATTGTGTAATTTTTATTTGACTGCAAAAGCAATCTTTTTCAGTCTGTTCTGCGTTTCAGCAGCAAAGTGACTGTCTGGCGTCCTGAAAAGTAAGTAAAGCTGGAATCAGATGCTTAATTAGTAAAAGAACAAAGTAGAATTTTTATTTTTCAGAAGTTGACTTAAAAAACAACAGGTATTTATTCAATTTATTAAGTTATACTGACAAATGCCATTTATTGAAATAATTTAAAGCCATTTAGAAAACTACGGTTAAAAAAGATCAAAAACTTTACATGTTTATGTAACACGACATGTCAAAACTGCATGCAGCTTGTTGTGTTTGTCCGGCTTTGGGTTGTTATCTTATCACAGTGTATCTGCTGCTGTTGCTCTCCCTACAGTTAAGCTTGACATCTCAATGTGCAATAAATAAATAAATTAAAAAAACCTCTGGGATCAACTTAATATTTCTTACTAATCGCGTTAAGAAAACAGAAACCAGTCTTGAGCATGTTTGTTTTCTTACCCTCTTCTTCCTGTTTGTCCATCAATTTGGAACAAGATCAGATTTCCATCGGCATCGTGTCCCACTGCGGTTCTGGCTGACACCACATTCGCAAAATATTGCAATGATCCTGTAAAATATCAATAAAATGACCAGTTTTAGGGAGTATTATTGGACAAACGCCCCAACAAACAAGACTACAAGTAGTGGTATCTCACTGAGCTGCTTGGTTACTGGTTATGGGTACGGTAACTCAAAATTGCAAAAAAATAAAATAAAAGTGAAATTTCCATTGCAGTCTCATTAAACAGTTTGTGACCAAATGACAAGCAAACCATGCAGCTGTTTTAACGGTAGATTTTTGAAAACCATGACAATGTATTTTGGAGTGCACAGCTTGTAAAACTGGATTCTTGGCCAGCCAGCCATGCACATTATTGTGTCCACCTCTGCTCCCATCATATCTCGGCTCATTTTGTACCCAGCTTGGCAGCTGCCCGCATGTTTTTAATTTGATCTACTGGAGTACACTTTTCAAATGAGCACAGGCAGATTTGGACCAGTTTTTCCGTCATCAATGGTTTTTAGATCTGGACATTTGCCTCAAATGCTTCCTGTCAGAGCAGAGCTCTCGTGCAGGTGTCAAAATACAGCTGAGGCGCTCTGGAGACAGGTTGGAGATGCCCACGACAACTTGTGTAAAAGTTGGAGATGCCACAAATGATGATAGAAAAGTAAATTTTTCAAATGTGTTCAAACCTCAAGTGACAGGACTGTACCTCTGTGACTCACGTGAGAAAGTCCAGAACCACTGCAAACATTACGAGACACTCTGGAGGCTCCCTGACTAATATTTGCCAAGAAGTTGCAGCTCAGTGAAATACTTCATTAAATGTATCTCTCACCTTCTTTCCATGTTAATATATCAATATTACAAAAACAATACAAAAATGTTTTTTATGTTGGGATTTTATTAGTCATAATTTTAATAGAATGGAATAACAGAATAATAATATAAGTCATAATTATAGTCGAAGTGACCAGAACCACATAGATCTAATATGTTCTTATAAGCTTAATAAGATGTTTGAAATATTTTAAATAGAACATACGCAGTTTATTTCCATTGTCAATAGTCCCTTTCAAGGCAGGACCATCTTGTTGTTACACATTCATGTTCCTTTTCATATGTACAGAAGAAAACAGAGAGTGGTGGATGCGATATGGCACTGATACATTGCTAAGCTACAAGTGACCAGACTCTGGTCACTGTGTAGTTTTGATGCTGTTGGACCTAACTGCTGTCTTCGACACAGTGGACCATCAGATCCCCGTCTTGTCTGGAGAACTGGGTGGGCATTCAGGGTCCTGCTCTACAGTGGTTTAGATCTTATCTAACAGAAATAAGCTTGTTTGCATATAAGTGCTGTGGAGTCCTCTATAGTGCCTCTCACATGTGGAGTACCTCAGGGAGCTATACTTGGCCACCTTCTGTTTTCCCTTTATTTGCGGTCTCTGGGATATATTCTCTGGAAACATGGAATAACTATTCATTTATAGTATATGCTGATGACAGCCAAATTTATGTACCATTAAAACAAGATAAACAGTGCTTTGTAAACCAACTCCTGCAACTTTTTTTTTACATTTTAAAGTGAAAAAGACAGAGGTCTTGTTGTTTAAGCCCAGTGATGGTTCTAAAGTCCATGTTGATCTGGGTACTTTAATCAAACATCTGACTGAGACAGCATCTACCAGGTAACCTGGGTGTGAGGCTGGACAATGATTTTAAACTTGATACTAGGGCTAGGCAATATACCGAAAATTAACAGACACCAAAATTTATAAATGATCAACGTCATTTTGCCCATGTTAGTATTTTTGATGTTTTAAAAAAATTAAAAGAAAATTAATTTAATTTTTGGCTGTGTATAGGTAAGCTATGCTCATGTCCCTTTAAGACGCTTTTTGAATGTTGAAGCGGCAGCAGCAGCGGCAGAACTGGTCTAGGAGGAAGAGGAGCAGCTTATTAAAAAAAAAAAAAAAAAAAGCATCAGTCATCTGGCAACATTTTGGGTTCAGCAAAGACAATAATGAACAACAACAAAAAAAAAAGCCAAGTGTAAACTATGCCAAAAGACTGTTGCGACAAGCCATGAGAGAGGTAGACCTTTGCACAAATTTATATTTGCACAACTCGTTTACTTTTCCAAATGACAAATGTGAAATTTATTTTTTATTATTTAGTTTAATGTACAAGGGAATACTGTACTTGACAACTAAATTTGTTCAGGTGTGCTTATTTGTTCAAAAGCTATTAACTAAAAGTTTACATTTTCTTCTTTTATTTGTAGAAGCTGTAGCTTTAAAGTTCATTAAAGTGGCAATAAAAAAGGGAATTATGCCATCAATATAACTGGCTGTGAATTATTTATGCCGGCCTATCACATTATTTTCGGGGGTGGAGGGGTTGCAGTTATTGTCCATTTATTGCTATCGAGGTGAACTGCTCAATATATTGGGATATTGATTTTAGGCCAAATCGCCCAGCCCTACTTGATGCACAGATTAAATCAGTGAACAAATCCAGCTTTTATCACTTGAGACAACTGGCCAAATTTGAGATTTTAATCCATGCTTTCGTTACAACTCATCTGGACTATTGTAATGCACTTTATGTCAGTCTGAGCCAGTCATTACTGACTCGACTTCAGCTGGTTCAGAATGCTGCTGCTGCTGCCTTTTAACTGGTACTAGAGCACAAGAGCACATCACCCGTTTTGGAATCAATACATTGGTTCCCAGTTCATTTCCTGATTAATTTATTTGTTTTCAAATGTCTTCATGGTCCCACAGTATCTGTCTGACCTGCTCCAGCTGTATGTTCCCTCGCGCTCTCTCTGGTCAGCAGATCAGCTGCTGTTGGTCGTCCCAAAGTAACAGGAGGCTGAGAGGTGACCGAGCATTCTCAGTCGCTGCCAGTAAACTGTGGGCCGAGCTGCCATTGCACATCAGACAGACTCACTTCCTGTTTTCAAATCTTCTCTGAAGGCCCTTTTTTCCCCTTTGGCTTTTAACTCAGCTTGAAATGTTCGTTTTACTGTTTTTAAGTCATTTGGTTTTACTGTTTGCTGTTTTATGGTTTGGCAGTTCATTAATTTTACAGTATCTGTTGATTTTATGGTTTTTACGCTTGTATGTGTTGGTGTGCAGCACTTTGGTCAATGGTGTTGTTTTTAAAGTGCTTTATAAATAAAGTTAATTGTATTGTATTGTAAGTGAAGTAGTTAGGATGTATGTCACAGTTTCTAGAAAGAGCAGCTCTAATCAAAATATATTGTTGTTACTCACTAAAACCTGCTGAATCAGATTTAAGATTGGTCTTTGCCACTTACCAACGAGTGGAGGCTTAATAAAGAGAATGTTTATATCTAAAAATAAATATACTTACATAGAAGTGTTTTGTCAAAATGAAAGACTTACTAAAATGACAAAAATAAATTCCCTTGCTCGCTGATGCACATTGTATTTATGCATAAATCTCATTTTAAGTAACAAGCAGAGATAAATCTATGTGGAGAAAAAAAATGATCTTCACCTGTTTTATTGCGCATGTTTGTGGTTGTGCTTTTAAGGGCCAATGCTGTTCAGAAATCGATGTGAGCTGTGGGAGGGTCACACACTATCTCTTGACACTGTTAATCAAACACAACAGTGTTGTGTTTTGGTGGAGCGGTGTGTTTACTTCAGGTCACGAGTTTCTGTTATACCAGCACTGAAGGGCACCAGGCAAGATACTCAACTGTTTATTTACTTTTTATGAGCTGGTTCAAAAGTTGTCACCCAGCTGAGATCAGGGTCACAGATTCTGAGCAGACTGGAAAATATTCCAAAAGGAACAATCTTACTAAAAATGTCTGTTGAATCTTGTAGTTATTGACAGAACAAAATCCTTCAGATGTGTCTGAAAAATGACTGGTTTCAGTTTTGCCTCCTGATAATAACTGTGTGCAGCAGGCCTGTCATGATAACAAATTTTGCTGGGCGATTAATTGTCTCAGGAATTATTGCGATAAACGATAATATTGTTTGAAATTTAATAATAATTAGTAATTATTGTCAAATTTAAGAAATGTTGTTTAATTTTTTTGAGTGTAATATCTTTTTGCAACCATCGGATGGCAGTATAAGACAGTTTGAACCGAAGGATGGATAGTGAGGGAGCGAGCAGCATGTCTCTAAGAAAAATGGGAGGGAGTCCCCTTGACGTGAAATGAGCTGTCTCTTGTTCCTTTTTTCTGTTCTCAAAATGGCAGACGCTCGGTGTGATTTGAGCTCTTTAGCAAAGGATTTTTCACACAAA
>JAVCKU010000093.1:3355188-3368945 GCA_032273985.1 Hypsolebias coamazonicus
GCAGTGCACTCCTACAGTGGACCAACCAGTTTGCTGGTGATAAGCCCCGACTGATGAAGCCCTTCGGATAGAGGATGAAACGTCTCTCAAAAAAAAAAAAAACAGTAACTGTCCAGATGACCTGACTGAATGTTGCATTTTTTTACCTGGATGATTGAGCATGAACTTTGATGTCTTGAACCACTTTGGCTGTGGCTGCCTGCCTGGGAAGAGTCGACGGGGAGAGGATGGCCCTTAGAAACCATATCACCAGCAAACTGGTTGGTCCACTGTACAGGTAGTCCTCGGGTTACGACGGTCTCGAGTACGACGCATTTCCTTATTTCGAGTTATGCAGTTTTATGTCGGTTTTACATTGGTTTTACATCGTAGCGGCGGAAGAATACAGTATTGTATCTCATTATTAAATGTACTGTACAGTATTTTTTTTTTTTTTTGGATAATTATGTAGGGTACTGCGTTAGGATAGGCTAAGTGCTTGGTAAAACAGGTACTGTACATGTACTGTACATGGTACGGTGATTACGTACTTTCTGACTCACGTCGAAAATTGGTTTACGACGCCGCGTAGGAATGGATCTACGTCGTAAGTCGAGGACTACCTGTATAGTGTACTGCTTATGGGGGAAACAGTTTGTTTGTGAATCCTCAGACTGATGAAGCCCTTTGGATGGAGGGCGAAACATCTCTCAAAAAAAAAAAAAAACTGCCCAGATGACCTGACTGAACATTGCTGGAACATTCATTCATTCATTCAACCTTTATTTATATGAATGGATGTTTGGCATCAGGCAGTACTGTTGTTGTTGTCATAGTGAGCAAGTGAGCCAAAAAAGCAGCTAAAATGTAAAGAAAAGCTTTAAAGAGAACCAGAAAGCCTGAGGAATTATTGTCTAAGGTTATGTAAAAAGATTACGAGAAAGTCTGGCTGCTTGGATGCAAACCACCTTATAAAGAAATTAAAGTAATTTAAAATGTTTCTGCTATACTATTTCTGCCAAAAAGGGAAGCCTATTCACTTTTTGATTACAAACTGTATTTTCTTTTTTTTAATCAGCTGCGCTGTCAGTTGCGTGTCTATGTGCGGATGTATGATGCAGTTGATGTGGACTCTAATTGTCAGGGTGGGGAGCTAAACTCTCGCTGTGGAACGCTGAGTTTATCTCCAACAGACAATATAACCCTTTCAATGCCTGCTCGGACCGCAACACATCGATCCACTTTGAGCACTTTCATCGATTAAACGCATCGCCTATTTCATTTAAACTTGACCTTTAAGTGATTCACTTCAAAAAGGTTTCTGAACCAAAGACGTCATGCTTCTGAAAATGGTCAGGTTCTTGTGTAAACATCTCAAACACGGACACAGCCTTCACATCAGGACTGACGTTTTGGTCGTTTGATGCTCCAACAGAATGTGCTGCAGCCACACTAATACAGCAGCGTGTGGAATATTCACAAATCAACACACGCCCTTTTACAGTCAACGTTTAAGAGACAGTTCTGAAATTTTACTTGTGCCACATAAACAGTGCCGAGCTAATTGTTTCCACAAATTCCTCTAAATAATCATAATCATGATTTATAAATCTTCACAGAAATGACAAAAAATAAAATAAAAAAATGAATACTTGTTTGACAAGTTAATTGATTTTGGTTTATTTGAGTCAAATAGATAATTCAGTTAAACCAGAGGTGGGCAACATTTTTTCCCCCCAAAGGGCCACATCAAGACGTTTAAAGCAATCAAAGGGCTGCACAGATTTATGAGATTATCCAGAAGACCTTTTTCAAGCTTTTTCTTGTTGTAGCATGCTTTTTAAAAACATGTATTTCCAATAGCAGCACTTTGGTTGGCCTTGTTGCTGTTTTAAGTGCTCTAAATAAAATGGCATGGTATGGTATGGTATACTGTATCCTTTAGGAATATAAGACATATTCTGTAAACTGACTCTTGTGACATTAGATTATACACGTTAGCTAAACATGCTGTACAGGTTAGCGTAAATATGCAAAACAAACTTATATATTTGTGTTTCTGAGTCTTTAAGGTCCGGTCTAGTTCTGGAAACACAATGACAAAAATGTTTGTTTTTTTAAGTTTTGCGTTAAGATGTGTTAAGATGTTTACTGTATTTTTCGGCCTATAAGTCGTGCTTTTTTAAATAATTTACATGCCCTGAGATTTATACACAGAAGCAACATATTTATGGATTTCCCCCCCCCCCATATTTATAAACCAATTTTTGACTGAGATATGACTGTTTTCATTCATTCTGACTGAAAATATTGAACACTACCATTTTCAGCCGCTAGCTGGCACTCGAGTACAGTAGTATGGCATGTCGTTGTGTCAAGTAATATGTAAAAGTGGTTATTAATGACACAATCGACTTACCACAGACTGTCACCTTCATCCAGCTCACCTGGAGCAACTGTCAAATCAGCTTCATTTCAATGTGCTGCCCTGGCGAAATGAAGCTGATTTGACCACTGAAGTGCATTTATTAAGTAAAAACTGAGACACACCTTTACTATAAAGTCGAGCAAACAAATAATTGTTTTTAGATGGTTATCTTGTTAAATTTAGAAGAAATGCACAGCGAGTCCTCCCATGCACGCTACCGCGGCCACAAATCGGCTTTTGAAATGCAGTTGACCATCAAAGTGCATTCATTAAGGAAAAGTTAAACTGACACACACCTTTACTATAATTTCAAGCCAACAAATAATTGTTTTTAAGAGTTAATTTAGTTAAATTCATGTTAAAGTTCTCCCGAGCCCGCTCCCTCGGCCACCATTTGGCAGCCAATCGAATTTGCCACAACACCGGACCACATTTCCAGGTTGTCAGCTGTGACGTGAAATAAACGTGACACGTCAGCGGCGACGCAAAATAGATGCAATTTATATGTCGAAGCAATGTATTTATGGACTTTTCCACTTTATTAGACATACCAGTATTTGGACTGATGCGACTTATAAGGCGGTGTGACGTGTACGGCAGACAATACGGTAATTTAAATTTCTTTAAGTCTCATTGATAGTTTTTTTTTTTTTTTCTTCTTTAATAAATCTTTGTTGTTGTTGTTTAAAGGATATTGGGGGCCTGATGGAGATTGTCCGAGGGACACTTTTGGCCCACAGGCCTTAATTGCCTACGCCTGAGTTAAACCAAATGAAGACGGAACAGATGAGAAATTTGTAAAGTTAACCACTAACTGTGTGGTGACACATTTGTTTTAAGTTACCTAATATGCTACTACTGTATATGTTACTGGAAGATTATTATTGTTTGAACTGATTGTTTGAAAAAAGGGGCAGGTATAATCAGATTTTTTTTTCTTCTTTCTGCTACCTTTCATTTTTTATATTTTGTATGTTATCGTTTATGGGATTGTTTTGTATTGAATTTTTTTTAATGAACAAATTTTATAAATAAATAAATTTTATAAATATACCATAGTTTTATTTACAAGTATTTAATAAAAGCTAAATTCATAAACAAACAGCCTTAAGAACTATTTAGCTTCATTTTGCATTAATGATCCACCTGCATGACAGAACAGACCAACCAAAGCAGCTTTTTGCCACCTGTCTTTACCTTAGAAGTACTCTGGCACTCCCAGTGGTAATGAAGCAGAGCCTGACTGTCTGGGTCCATGTTGGGGTCGTAGGACTGCTCCGCACTGAGCTGCAAGTCCTGCGTCCTCGACCACACCCGGTGAGTCCCTCCCTCAATGATGGGCTTCAGTCTGAAAAAAAACACAACATATTTAAGTCAACTTCAATTTATGCTGCAGTAAAGATGTACAGATGTCAGTAAACAGTGTGATAGTAGCTCTAATATTGTTATCCTGATCCTGATCTTTTCTTCGGATGTCACAAGGAATTTTTAAAAACTTTTTATTCAGAGTTTCTGTTTACATTTTAGAATAGCACTTCATTAATCAATTTTATTCTTCCTTGTCACTTTAGGTTATAATGGAAAAAAAGGGAGTTAATTTAGTCATGTTTTATTGACGTGGTTTGGCTATGTCATCTGGGTGAAATACAGTAATCAGTCTGAGTTTTATTTATTTAATATTTTTCCTGTTTTGTTAGGGAAAAGTTTCCTGTGCTCAACTTAACTTTTTCAAAGCTTAGTTATAAATGTGGGTTGCGACTTTTTTGGATAAATGTATGTCAATAAATTATCAAATATGAAAAAAAGGCAGTTTTTGATTTTTTAGAGACTATTTGTTTGTATTGTAGGCGGCTGTGGCTGGAGAGGTCATCCTCCAATGCAAGAGATGGTGGTTCAATTCCACCAGCAGTCACATGCCGAAGTGTCCCGGACACAGATTGTAGTGTAAAGACACCAGACCTGCTCTTAGGGCAGCACACATATTTTATTTACCTATTTAGACATACAGGAAGTCTCATTGAGTCACGAGAACCCACTCTCAAGAGAGACCTGTTTGGGAGCAGATGGTGGGGGTTAAGGGCCTTGCTCAAGAACCCAGATTGGAGCAAATGAGGGTGGAGGCATTTCACCTTTTCCACCCACATTTTGATGCCGTTTGTACTGGGAGTTGAACCTGCGACTTTCGCATGTTTTACTCAGATCACAGATCCGTCTTCTCTAGCCTCTGCACCACCACTCCCCAGCGGTGATATAAAGGCTTTGCACTGGGCAAAAAGGGGGATAAAATAAAATTAATTAAAAGGCCAGCTCAAACGTTACTGTGTCTGGTCTGCTGAGATTTTGGTTTGAGGACAAAAACCTCATTGTAACGAACCACCTTTCTATATTTAAAATAAATATACATTATTTAAAAAAAGTCATCTGTCAACATGAAAACGTATAATATTCTAAGCAATTATTCAAGTTCTATTGCAGTATTGAAATAAATGTATAAGAAGAAATAAGGGAAAAAAAAAAAAACCCTGGGGCACAAAGTCTTCAGGTTTTCAAGGCTCGATTTATTTATTTATTATTATTATTATTTTTTTTTTTAATTAAAAACATTTGCCCCCACAACAATAATTGGGAAACAAGCAGAAACATTGAGTTTCAAATCATTTTCTGGCCACTAGAGGGTGCTAGAGTGCAGCTTGCCGATTAGTTCATCAAGAATTCAGTCACTCAGAAAAGTCAAAACTCTGTTAATTAAAACGCCTGGTTCTAGTTTTAAAACTGGTTTCAGTTTCATGTCCACACCCCCCCACCACCAGCCTTTAAAGAGCACAATAACTGCAAATGTACATCTGCAAATTTTTTTTTTATTTTAATTTTTTTATTTGATTTTTTTTTTACTACAAGTATACAAAACTCGACAGACAAATCTGTGAAAACGTGTTGTATTTACAGAAACTGGTGAATTAAGTTGTGTGGGACTGATGGGCATGCTGTGCTGGTTTCAGAACTCGAGACGGAGAGGAAGACCCATCATGTCGAGGACTCAGAGGCTGACTGGGTGGCAGGCTGCAGGAAAAAAATAAATAAATTAAAATTAATGTCAGAGGTTCGATGAATGACAAGACTTGATTTAAATTTAAAGTTTCAGCCATCTTTCAGCAAACAGAACAACATTTATGATAGCAAGACAAATTTTAACTTTAAGATAAATGACACCACTTTGTGATTGCAGTTATTTATTTTAACTGCGTTATTTTTTTACTGGAGGAGTTTCTCACTTTAGCTTACACCAAGGTAACCTTTAACTAAAGCGAACTGCACATGTAGCATCATGCATGGAACCAATCTTAATGTAAACAATCCTCAAAACCAAGAATCTTATTACCGTACAATCTTATCTAGTATTTGACAAATCTCATTAAGCGCAGCAGGGAAACAGTTTGCAGAACAACAGAAACCTCTTTCTCTGAAAAGATTTTCAGTACATGGCCTCAAAGTAATGAAACTCCAAAAGCACAGATCTACTCTGAACATCTAGGCTCTCAATGAGCAAATAAAGATATCCTGCAAATAAAAATAATAAAAACAGCCCATCACTAGCCTGTGATTTGCCCTCCTGGATCTCATTCCTGTTGCTGGCACTAGATTCACCGCTGCCATTAACTGTCGCTTCCCGTTTCAGTTGTTTAGCACCTGTGTCCTTTACTGGGCTCCCCTCTTCTGGTTTTCTCTGTGCAGAAACAAAACCAGGGCACAAGAGAATAATGGGAAAACTAAAAGCATCCATAACCATTCCATGTTGATTTCAAGGAGTCATCTGAAGCAACGATCACTTCTGTCAGATTACACACAAATGAATTCACACAAGTCCGCCCAGACTTTCCATCAGTAAGCTGCGCCAGAACGCAGTCACCAAAACACAAGTCAAACTTGATGACAAGTCACAAAAGCTACAACACACACACAAAAGACTGTGGGATAGAATCCATAATGACCTCCTACAACCACAACATAAAACTGCACAGTCCAATCAGCACAAAGCACAGTATGGACTCAATACAGGAAAAAACAAGGTTTAACATTTTACCTTTTTCCTCACTAGATGAGAGATGTCCGACGCCTTGGAAGAGGAGGTGCTGCCACAGCTTTTAATTGGAATCTGAAACACAAGTTCAGCTTAAGTTGGTTTTTATTTGATTGTGCATTGAATCTGCGTCATTACCTGGCTGGTTGTTGTAAATGCTGCTGCTGCTGCTGATGATGATGAAGGGCCACCATTTTCACACAGGAATGCAGATGAAGTTGAGGCAGTCCCCTGTAAGACATTAGTTTGTTACCATGGAGTTAAGCATCCTTACACAACTATTTTAACATAAACACTGCTAAAAACATAAACTTTAATGAAATTCACATATTTTCAGGTGCACTTTGTAACAGGTGTCACCACAGGGTGTCACAAGTTCCCTGTGGTCCAGGCCTTTAGAAAAGGGAAGGTGGCAGTGTTGATGGGAGGGTGCAGTTTCCTGTGAGTGGCCAGGTGTGTGCTGGGTTCACACATGCTGTGGTGCATGCAATTGGGTAGGTTTGGAGGAAAATTGTTTTTGAAAGGTGTTTGTTTTTAAAGAGTTGAATTATTCTGATGTGTGATATTTTTACAACAGGACCACACAGTTTTAACAACGAGGAGATTGAAGCGGGACTGCCTGGGCATGGATAGTTAGACGCCCCAGGTAGGCTTGAAGTTTTCTTGGTTTTTAATTGTATTATGTGGTTTTGTTTATATTTTTATTTTTGTTTGGTAGGGCCACAATCATCTGTGCTTTTCTGGATTTGCCATGACTGGGTGTTGGCTTAGTAGATGTTGCAGGTGTGCAGTGATATTTAAATTGTTTTTAAAAACTGTCCATTCATCCAGCCATCCATTTTCTTCCGCTAATTCGGGGTCGGGTTGCGGGGGTAGTAGCCTAAGTAGGGAGGCCCAGACTTCCCTCTCAGCACTCGGGCCAGCTCATCCGTGGGAATCCCAATGCTTTCCCAGGCCAGCTGAGAAACATAGTCCCTCCAGCGTGTCCTGGGTCTTCCTCTGGTTCTCCTCCCGGTGGGACGTGCCCGGAACACCTCACCAGGGAGGCATCCAGGAGGCATCCAAACCATATGCCCAAGCTACCTCTCCATATGGAGAAGCAGCGGCTCTACTCTGAATCCCTCCTGGACGACTGAGCTTCTCAACCTACAGTTTCTCTAAGGGAGAGCCCAGACACCCTGCAGAGAAAACTCATTTTCGCCGCCTGTATCCGAGATCTCGTTCTTTTGGTCACAATGCAAAGCTCATGACCATAGATGAGGGTAGGAACGTAGATCAATCAGTAAATTGAGAGCTTCGCCTTTTGACTCAGCTCTCTCTTTAGCATGACAGACTGGTACAACGCCCCCATACAGTAGGTCTGTGGAAGATGGCTCACTTATTAAAACCAGAAAATAAAGTCTTGACCCGGCTTGGAACTTCAGTCCCAGAACCTTGTTGCAGTCAGGCATGTAGTTTTACATTCTGTATGTCCTGCACATTAAATTCTGCCATCATCGACGCCTGCAGCCCCACATTCACAAATACAAGAGTTTTCTTGTAACTGCACTATGAATATGAACTGCCTGAGTGGATAGAATATTACAGGTGTTCCTTAAAGGGATGTTAAAATGTAATTACCTTAGTTCAGTAATGGAAGGCTGTATTCACTGATACAACTTGTCTCTAATTAATAAAACTAATCCTGCTTCAACCATTTTAAAGGAGCATATCTGGATTATTTTGATTTCATGGATAAATAATTTACAACACTCTAAATATGTTCATGTATTTTTAAACATCATTGTTCTGAGCGTATAAATCTGATATCAGAGATCAGGGCAATATGAATTACACTTTATAATAAATGTGATGGCGCTAAATGAACATTTGATGTTAATTTAATTTCAATTGCCTCCTAGCAGTGTTTTTATCTTTCAGTTTAACACTTCATTCGAAATAATAAGAGGATTTTTCTGAATGCAAGAGAGCCTAAAAGATAAAATCCACCTGGCATGATGTGAAGTTAACCCGAGGCAAACAAGAATTCATCCTGTTCTGAAGGAGCTGGAGTTTTATTTAATGATGACTTCACTCAGTCTAGGAAACAACATACTTGGGAGTCTCAAGTTAAAAACTGAATTTCCAAAAAGAAAGTTAAAATCTTTTTTATCCAGGTGATATTGGACCTTCCATGAACACAAAAAATAATAATATTTTGTGCATTCTCTTATAATATATTTCATGTTTGGACTAAAAACTTGCTTTTTCAGTTTATAATCTGGCATGCTTTAAAACAAATACACCTGGAATTGATCTCTACAAATATTGCAGTCTTTGTTCTTAATGTCTACACTGACATTAAACTGATTGTGGACAGATGTTTTCCAGATGTGAAACAGAATAAAACTGAATAACCTGATGATGATGATGTTCTTGCAGCTGGAATCACACAATCCAAGGTACTTTGTACTTTGTATGTCTCTGTGCAACAGATGTCAAACTTATAATTAAATTGCATTGATCTAAAAACAACAAAAAATACAAATAAAAACATAAATCCATCCATCCATCCATTATCTTTTACCCGCTTCTTCCATTTTGGGTCACGGGGGTCGCCGGTGCCCGTGTCCAGCAATCACAGTGCGAGGAGCAGGGTACACCCTGGATGGGTTGCAAGTCCATCACAGGGCAAAAACATAAATCATCCCTTGGTTTTATTTGTTTCAAACTTAAGTTGTCTTTATAGAATAGCTAAACGTTTCAATATCCGATAATATTCTGTTGCTATTTACATAACAGTAGTCCCTTAAAAACGTTCCCTAAAAATTCTGTGCTACCTGTTAGCACACAAAGTATGAGATGTGGGTTAGCTTTAGTTACCATCACACCATGTTTTAGCTCATATCTGTATAGATATATAACTGAAATATGACCATTTTTGTGTTAGGCCAGTGGCGCAGAGGCTAGAGAAGGTGGGCCTGTGATCAGAAGATTGCAGGTTCAACTTCCGGCTCAACAACATCAAAATGTGGGGGATAGGTGAAGCACCCACACCTGTATCCACCCTCATTTGCCCCACTCTGGGTCCTTGAGCAAGGCTCTTAACCCCCACCATCTGCTCCCCCAGGTGCCCTAGATGGCAGCTCTCTGCTCCATACAGAGGGCTGTGTTTGCATCAGGAAGGGCATTCGCCATAAGACCCCCTCAAGAATAGAGCAGCCAGAAGAAGACCATTTTTGTGTTAGATAAGGTTGACTAGTGGTTGTCAGCTTAAATCAGGTTTACTCCAAAAGCTTTAGCTGTAAATCCAATCATTATTTTGAGAATTTAATTTAAATGTACAGTATTCATGTTTTTCCCCCAACACACAACATTTTCTGTTATGATTCTATTGGTTATTTTTATTTGTTTATTTATTTATTTATAGCTGAGTTTTTGTGATAATGTTGGTAATAGTTAATCTGCTTCAGTGCCTCTTTTCTGCGGGGTCCCACAAGGCTCAATTCTTGGAGCCTTTCTTTTCTTATTTTATCCGCTCCTCTTGGGGTCTATCCTGTTGTGCTGACTTAGATTTATCTGCCCATAAAATCCAACAGTTCCAGCTCCAACCCCCCTCTTTTACATTGTCTTGATGATGTCATGGATGGCTTTGAATTTTTTTTTAAGTTTTAATGATCAGAAAAATTAAGTCGTTGTGTTAAGCCCTAGGTATACCACTGTTACTGATTCCGTAAACCTTGACTCTCTTCAGCCATATCTTAAGCAGTCTGTTACGACTCTCGGGATGGTTTTAGACTCTGACTTTAAGTTCAATAAACAGAATAATGCTGTTCTTCAAAAAAAGCTTCTTCCAATTAAGACAGATAACTAAGTTTAAGTCTGTGCTGACCAGATTTGACCTTGAGAAAATAGTCCACGCATTTGATACAACCCGGCTGGACTACTTTAACTTGCTTTTTGTTGGGGTCAGTCAAGCTTCCCTTTCACGTCTCCAGCTTGTCCAAAATGTTACAGCTTGGCTATTAACAGGAACTCATATACAGTATTTGAACATATTTCAGCAGTTCTGGCCTCCTTTCACTGGCTCCTTTGCATGTCAGAATTGATTTTTAAAATTTCCTGTCGACATATGTTACTTCTCGGCCACCGAGATCATCTGATCAACTGCTTTTGGTTGTACCAAAAACCAGGCTGAAGCTCAGAGGAGATTGTCTTGTTTAGTCACTGCCCCTAAACTTTGGAACAATCTGCCCATCAGCATTAGACAGGCCACTTCAGTCCTTACTTTTAAATCTTTCCTGAGAACACCTGCATTCATTGACTTTTAACATGGCATGATCTGATTTATTAAACCATTGTTTTTTCTTTGTGTTTATTTTTATATGGTTTTATTTTTGATTATTTTAATTACCGGTGTATCTTGTTTGTTTGTTTTTTGTCTGTTTTTTTTTTTTTTTTTTACTTGATGCTGTGATTTTATAGTTAAGCACTTTGGTAACAGTTGCTCTTTTAAATGCGCTTTCTAAATAAATTTGACTTGACTTGACAGTGTTGTAGTTTGAGTTTATTTGTTGTGTTTGTTAGTCACACTCACACTTATCCTGAGTTCATTATGCTTCAGTTTCCTGCCTGTGTCACTGATCGTTGTCTCCCTCAGTCATCCTCTGGTTCATTTTACACCTGCCCCTCCTCCCCTCATTAGGCCAGCTGCTCCCACTCTGCCATCACACCTCTCAGTGTATATATAGTCTTGCTGTTTTGCTCACATCCTTCTGTTTTTCACTGTTTGTTAGCGCTTGTTGCTCCCTGGGACTTTGCTGCTTTTGCTAGTGTTCCCGTCTTTTGGTGTTTGTTGGATTTCTGCATCCCGTTCCCTCCTTGATAAGTTTAATGTGTTGTTGCAGCTTGCCAGGTTGTCCTCTCTCCATGTTCTTCATTCTGGGTCCTCATTACTTAAACATATAATTATTTTTCTAGCTAAATATACTTATAGTTCACAGAAATAACACAACTAGTTGTATTTTTTGAACTTTGTTATGTAAATCCACAGAAATTTGTACCATATGTCAAGCAGTCATTAGGTTTTGGTGTTGCTGAATATGAAGTAATTTAAACAAGCAGTTGACCATAGTCCCTTGTTGCTGGGTTTGTAGTTCTGGAGAGGAGTGTTTTTCTGGAATGGAACAGAACAGATAATGCAAGTAACCCTTAAAATGATTGGTGCAAGATATTCAAGTGGGTAGGAGTAACACTGTGGAGAAGAACAAATGTGCTTTTTGTTCTTGTGGCGCGGAGTGATGGATCAAGGTGAAGGAATGGAGTAATTTAATCTACCACGAAGTGCAATGGAGAAGCCAGGGGTGGCCAATGGTGGTCTTGTCCCCAAACCATTCATCTTCAGCCATCCCAGTCATATGATGAAATTATGTTTTCTATTTTTTTACATTACTTATAAGTATAGTTTCCTCAAACAACTAGGGTGGTTGGTTTACACATACTATATAGCAGTGTCCATCTTGGATTTTGATTTGGCAACCCACTTTTCTATGGTGAACTTTCCTACCCCTAGATTCTGGAACACACCTAAATGGATGTCAGCACATGGTTTATTTTAACTATCAAGCTCACAAAACAGATGGACATATCTGGTGACAGCCATCTTGTATTTTGACATGGCAAACCAATTTTCAAACGGAATCTTTCTTACACTTAATGGCTCACTTGTTTTTTTAAGTTACCATGCTCACAACACAAACGGACAGATGGTCGGAATTTCTGATTCACCCTCTTTGCTCTGCGATGAGACAAAAAGAAAAATCAGTAAAAAAAAAAAAAAAAAGAGCTCTGTTTGGAAACTAAAGCTAAATTTAAACAAAAATCTGAAGGTTATCAGTTCAAACATAAATATATTTATTACATTGGGTTTGGTAGCAATAAAGAATACTCTACATTGGGAATGCTGCTCACTCTTCAAAATTAATGTGCCATAAAAGCAAATCTTTGAATGTTTACATACATATAGAATCTGTTATTTACCACTGAGTTCTGCATTTCATGTTCACCAAACCTTCCCCAAACCCACCCAAATGCCCCAGTTCCCTGTTCTACTCGCGACTACCTGCTTTGACTACTGAGTCATTTCTCTTTAACCCCACAAAAAAAATTTGTTTTCAACATGTGTTAAGAAAAGTAACAATTCTCCATTTTCCACCTGTTTTTAAAGCAACTATAAAGCCCCAAGAAATTTTAAACTAAGTGACTTGGGTAAGTGTCATGCAGTCAAACTAAAAGCCACTCACAGCCTTGTCACGCAGTAGGAGAAGTGATTTGAGCAGCCAAAGAACTTCCTGAACTTACCGCTAATGGCATGTGCACAGAAATCACCATCTTTCTTATTTATTTTACCTGACAGATCAAAAACTTCTCTGACGTCATGCAGCCGCTTCAGTTGGTGTCAGAGTTGACAGCTGTGGGATGCATTTGGTGACAAACAAAAAAAATGTACTCAGAAAAAAAAAAGAGCTCTTACAGCACATTTTACTACCAATAACTACCTTGATATTTTCCACAAATTGATTATTTAATTCTATTGTCTTTTAAAAACTACTATAGCAACCAAACAATGATCAAGTAATTAAAATCACATTAACATATTCCTGTATTTGTCATAGAAGGTGGAGGGAATCTTTAATAACTTCATGATTGTTGCTAAAATTTAATTTCAAAACAATATTATCCTAGTAAAAGTTGTATTGTATTAAGGAATTGGATACAAAACTAAATTTACTAAACTAAAACAAAAGTTCATGTCTAGACTGGATTCTGCTTAGTTTGATTTTTTTTTTAAACAACATTTCTGAATGAGGTTCAGAAAGTTTTGGAACCTTCTGGAGTCTTTTCAACTTCCTCTCGAGGCGCAGCAGCTTCCTGTCATGTCACTTCAACTTTGAACACGTTTAACTGTTTTTCATTGCTAGTCTCAAGATGTATTTTTGACACAGAAAACATGTCCAGGTCTAAAAACCGCACTGGTGATTAATATTAAATGTTGGAGAATGTTGACTTTCCCCAACTATTCCAAACTGATGCAAACTTTTCCCAACTGGGAATTGTGGACAATCAATCAATCAATCAATCAATCAATCAATCAATCAATCAATCAATCAATATAATCTGGAAAAGAGCAGGTGATGTGTCCTCAGTTTAATTTGTGCACAGGGCAAGGCTTTGGCGTCAGGGCATTTGTAATGTGGGGTGGGGTGGGAACACTGGTGGAAGTCTCTTGGGGGG
>JAVCKU010000093.1:3560553-3570963 GCA_032273985.1 Hypsolebias coamazonicus
CTGAGAGCAGTCTTGGCTAAGAGGAGGCAGAGAGCTAAAATCATGATATACATACTAAAATAAACTACTACTTACTACTTGTACTACTATTCCTACTTCGCAGTTTTTCATTTATCGCGGGTCTTCAGGGTACGGATCCCCCACAATAAACGAGGGACTACTGTATATGACCAATGTAAATTGCAATATTCAGGCAAACACACAGAAAAAAAAATGTCTTTAAGCAAAAATGAGGATGCATGAACATGGGACAGAAGGTGAGACAGGACTAAACTATACAGGTAAGCCCAATTTACATTCTGATTCACATTTTTCTGCCCTTCTCGCTATGTTCTTTTATTGTTTACAACAATTCAGCTGTTTTTACATCAGCAGCCTGAAGCTAAATGGACTTGAAATGGCAGCACGACGGCTCAGTGATTAGCACTGTTGCCTCACAGCGAGAAGGTCCTGGGTTCAATCCCCAGTTGAACCTGGGGTCTTTCTGTGTGGAGTTTGCATGTTCTGCTCATGCTTGCGTGGGTTTTCTCCAGGTACAGTACCTCGTTTTCCTCCCATAGTCCAAAAACCTGGATATTAGGCTGCTTTCAGGTCCAGGCCTCCTTTGCAAAAAAGATCAGTGATCTCAATAGGATTTGCATGATTAAATAAAGGTTAATAAAAGATAATAAATGGATTTAAAAACACATGGAAAAGAATGAAGTTTCATCAGTAGAGCACATACCAGGATGAACATTTATGGAAAATGTTAGACAGCTGATTTAGTCAACTGATCATGTGAAAGGTTGGTATTCTCAAGGTGCAACATGTGAACTTGTTCTGCTTCATCACTGTTAATCAAGACCTAAAATAACGTTCCGATTCTATTGCCTTTATTTTACAAGATAATATTTGTCTTTCGGCTCTATCAGATTGAGAAAAGTGTTTGCTTTAGGTGGTATACCACTGATAACTCATAACTTATTTAAGACAGAACCAAAGTTAATCAAACCCAAAGAGCCTCTGAGCCTGGGTGTTAAAGGTCAGGAACCTGATCCGGACCCTCATCACTGCAAGTATGTGCTTTGGGCTTTGGTCTGTTGAGCCACTTTGAGGGGCTTTTGGTAATCCCTCTATTTGGCGTTTTTCACCTCAGCCAGAGGTGATGGAGGAGGGATGAAAATGTCAGGGAGGAAGAGAAAAAAAAATGAGTCTGGGTGATATGAGTTGTGGCCGGACTTTGAGCCTTCCATGGGCTGCGTGACTCCAGGTCTAAGTGAAATGAAGATCGTGTCTTCAGCTGTTTTTTTATGTTTTTTCCACACCCTGTGCCTTCGATCCTTCCTCCGATCTTCAACTTTCTCTGTGATTTAGACCCTCCTTAGCTTTAGTTTGTGTTTAACGAAAGCCTAAACAAAGAACCATGGAGGGCGAAAGCAGAACAACAGATTGAGGCGCGAAGATAAAAGAAATCATAAGAACCCCAAGGAGATAATAAAAATAGTCCACCTTACTGCCTTATTCCCTCCCTCCGAGATAACACCCTCTATTTTCCTCTTTTCCTATTACTATCACTCACACGGGAAGAAATGCCCTTCATGAAAGCACTTTTTTTTTGACTGAAGATGAAACATGAAACATTATTTTTATTACGGGCAAGAGTGGGATACCTTATCAGACTTTTTTTTTTTTAACAAACAGTATATTTAGATACAAAATGTATACGCCATCTTCTCTTGCGTCTCCCTTCCTCCTCCTCCCTTCTATTTTACTCTCTATCCATCTGTGCCTGTTCTAGTTTACAGCGCTGACACCAGATAGTTTTTAATGAGCGATGATATGTGGAGCACAGATCACTGTGAGACTGAACGCCACTGCCTGTCATCCAATTCCCGGCTCTCATCCATTATTCACAAACTGATTTTCATCTCTGGAACGAGGACTTTTATTTTGAAGTGATATTCAATTTTCATGTCCTCCATCAGCGTATCGCTGCATTTATTTTGACAAAAGACGTCTGTGTCTCAGCAGACAGGAAGTCTGCTGTTCAGTGAGGTTTCAGCTGGTTTGGGTTCTTTACTGCTGGCCTGATTAATCGAGCTGTAGACATAGGAAATACTGAACAATCTAAAGAATTAGAATCCCTTGAAGGAATGCAGATTTCCCGCCTGCTATTCGTGCCAGAGTTTAAGACTAAGATCAGCTTAAGATGAGAAAAGACACAGTTGTAGTTAGCACAACACATGTGTTGGAGATAAGTCAGCTTCAGTCACACTGTCTTTGATCAGCATGGGTAAAACTGACAGAGTTAGAGCCATTTAGGTGATTTTTGTTTTTGTTTTTAACATTGGTTGGCTGTGGCAGCCATTATAAATCTAGTTAACTCCAAAAGTTTTTTGGTTGTACATCCAGTGATTATATTCAGCACAGTTTAATAGTCTGTCTGGGCATTAATTAGATATTTTGGTAAAATACAGACAACATTATTGCCCACCTTCCCTTTTCGGCAGTGGGTGATAATAAATTCTCTTAAGTAATGTATTTCAGATACACAAGTCTTGAGGGAATTTAGAATATAAAATGTAGAAAAATCACAACGTTTTGACTGACTAAAACTTAAATTCAGCTTGAAATGTGAAGTATTTCTCAGTAATTTTGCTGCTAAAGAACTGACAGTTTTTCGTAAAATAAATGTAAAGTTTTTTTAGATACACCATGCATCCATTATCATCTCTCAACCTTGACCTTTTGACCTTGAAGCTCTCAACCTTGACCTCTCTAAGTGGCTTTAAGCATCTGTCGGACTCCTGGCAAGAACCAATGCAGACATGTTCCTGTTTTTAGTTTTCTACATTCGCATTATAATCTGTCTGTTTTTTGCTAATTTTTTTTTTTTTTGCAATCTTATTTTAATTTGCCAAAAAAAAAAATCTGTATGCCTCTTTTATGATTGTCTCTTGTTGTCATTGTTATCCACTGTTGTCATCATTCTTTGTTGAAATCAGGTCTTTCTTGTAAATGAGTCATCGAGACTCAATGGGATTATCCTGTCTAAATAAAGGTTGAATGAAAAAAAAAACTATTCTGCTTGTTCTGAAGTCGGGTCACGGGGGCAGCAGCTTGAGCATGGAGGCCCAGACATCTTTCTCCACAGCCACCTCTTCCAGCTCTTCTGGGAGGATTCCAAGGCGTTCCCAGCCCAACTGAGAGACAGTCTCTCCAGCGTGTCCTGGGTCTTCCCGAGGGTCTCCTCCCAGTTGGATGTGCCTGAAGCACCTCCCTAGGGAGGCGCCCAGGGAGCATCCTTACCAGAAGTCTGAACCACCTCAACTGGCTCCTCTTACTGTGGTGGAGCAGCAGTTTTACTCTGACTCTCTCCCAGACACTGTAACTGAACTTCTCACCCTGTCTCTAAGGGAGAGTCCAGCTACACCTGCAGAGGAAACTCATTTCAACCGCCTGTATCCGTGATCTCATTATTTTGGTCACTACCCAGAGTTCATAGTGAGGGTAGGAACGTAGACTGGCCGGTAAACAGAGAGCTTTGTCTTACAGCTCAGCTCCCTCTTCACCACAACGGACTGGTACAGAGTCCACAATACTGCAGATGCTGCACCAATCCATCTGTCAGTCTCAAGCTTCATTCTTCCCTCACTCGAGAACAAAACCCGGAAATACTTAAACTCCTCCACTTGAGGCAGAACCTCACCTCGAACCTGAAGAGAACAATCCACCCTTTTCTGACTGAGGGGCATGGCCTCAGATTGGAGGATTTTTTTTTTTTTTGGATGCACAATATTTTAAAATAAATTGTGCAGCTGTTTTCAATGTGGGACTTTGTTTTTAGATACCGGTAATTAAATTCATATAAATTACAGTTACGCCCCAGTTCATGAATGAAAAAAAAAAATAAATAAACAAAACTTTTTTTTTTTTTTTTTTTTAGGAAAATACTTAATAAATAAGGACTACAGTATATCATTCAAGTAATCTGTTTTATGATCCAAAAAAATGTCACTCATTTGAAATCTCACAACAATTGTACACTTGTTTAAAGATTTCAAGTTTTCTTTTCCTTTAAAACATCAATAAACTAATATTTTTGGGTCTATCTGATGTTAACTTACCTTTCCAAATCTTTGTTTTTCTGTCAACTAAAACATTAGTCTAGACTTAGAATATACATTAGAATAATATCATTTATTGAGATTTTTTGGTATTCATCCTTTTATTTTACTTATTTATTTTTTTTGTGCAAATGTACACATCCTTCATAAAAAATAAAAAAAAATTAAAGATTATTGTATCGACTTCAAGGAACCTGCACAGAGGATGAAAAATACATCTGAATATCCTCTTAAACTGAGTAGGTTTATATCTTTAATGGCTTTGTTGATGGTCTCCTGTGATGTGCATGGTTTTATCTTCTGTTTGTTGTAATTTATTGCTTTTGGAGCTGCTGTCTTTCTTGATGAGGACACTCTTGTAGAAGAGATTTTTATTCTCATGAGGTTAATTTCCTGGTTACAGAAAAGTCTAAATACATAAATACAAATTAAGCTTCTTTTATTTAAGTGAGAGATTATATTAAAGATGTGCAAAAACAATATTTCTAAGTAATCATAATGGCACTATCCCTTTTTATCTTGTTTTCCATCTCAACTGCACAACCTATCCTCACCCCTGAGAGCAGTTATTGAAGGGATTTACTTTTTGTTGTTCTTTCAGTGGAGGGGGGTGGGGGGGTGGGGGAGGCGCCCTTGAGCAAAGCCTGCGACCTCAATCTGCTGTGGTGGACCTGCTCAGAGGCCATCACTGTGTTGGGAGAATTCTGCTTCAAACACAGTTTTTCCTGCTTTTACCACAAACATCACTCGCACTTAACTGCTCGGTTTCTGTAAAAGCCTCATTCATGTTTTATAATAAAATACCAACTGATGTGAAATTTGAAGTGCATTACATTTTTTGACTCTTCTATATTAGGTAAAATGCTGTAACCAAATCATTCAAATTTCTCATTGGTTTGTTTTTCAGGCGAGTTCGGGGAGGTGTACAAAGGTCGCCTAAAACCTGTTGGGAAGAAGGAAATTCCTGTGGCCATCAAGACCTTAAAGGTGGGCTACTCTGAGAGGCAGAGGAGAGACTTCCTGGCTGAAGCATCGATCATGGGTCAGTTTGACCAGCCCAACATCATCAGGCTGGAAGGAGTGGTCACCAAGAGCAGGCCTACAATGATCATCACAGAGTTTATGGAGAACGGAGCCCTCGACTCATTTCTCAGGGTAAGTTGCCTACAAACATAATTGAAATACATGCAAATATACTATTTATTAAAATGTCAAAGTTTCTTTATTTGTCATATGCACCACATATGGTACATGTGGTGGAACAAAATTGTGTACACACAGGATCCCAGTTACATCCAACCAAAGTATAAATTATAAATTAAAAAAGTAATAAGAGCTAAGATATAAACTAAGAAAAACATTAACTAAAAATACGCTAAGCAATAGTAGTAAAAAAAATAAATAAAAAGCCGAACAACAGCAGCATGAACATGAGTCTATGTGAGCAGATGAATAAGAATGAACACAGCAGCATGAAACAAATCAGCAGCATGAGATCAGCAGCATGGATAATCAACAGCACATATCAAAAATCAAGTGGCATTACAGTGATTCCCCCCCCCCCCCCCACAATGATTATCCTGGGTAATGATTAAAAAAATAACCCTTTCACCACCTGACTCATAATATTTTGAGATTAACTATTCAGGTCCCAAATTAATTCCAATTACCTTATGGTGAAAAAGACATTCCAATGTATATTAACTGTATTTAACCGTATTTAACTCTTGTAAATGAGTCCCCGTGGATCATTGAGGCTAGCCTGTATAAATAAAGGTTGAATGAACTGTGTCTAGAAGGATACCTATGATTCTCAAGAGGTTTACTCATGCAATCAATATAATTTTTATTTTATTTATTTATTAACATTTATTTAACTGGGCAAGTCCCATTGAGATCACAGATCTCTTTTGTAAGGGAGGCCTGTACCTGAAGGCAGCTTAACATGCATGTTTAATAATAATGTGACAGTATAACCTACAAATAATTTTACAGTGTACTGGTGAATGAAGAAATGAGATTCACACAAGAAATACTTTTTTTTTCTTTTGTATTAAACATGACAATTATAACACAAAATTAAACAGTTGAAATAAATGAATTGGACCCCAAACAATAGACCCTTGGTGTTTATGTGTTGCCTGTTTTTTGTCTGTTTGTACATCACTTTGGTTGGCCTTGCTGCTGTTTTAAGCGCTCTATAAAGAAAATGGTATGGTATAGGTTTAATTTAGTTTCAGTTACCAGGGTGCACTCTTAGTTGTCTTCTCTTTTATGCATAGTGTGAACATTTATTCAGCATTTACACTATACTCTTCTAGTTTATTTATAATAATAGCCTTTATCTTTTGGTGTTCAGGTTACTATTTTGCCACATTTTGCTCTTAGCTAGGCTTTTGCTTCTTTTAGCTTCCAGCTACTATTTTGCTTCATTGAGTTTCCAACTAGTATTTTGCCTCTTTGTACTTCCAGATAGTATTTTTTCACTTTTAGTTAGCTTTTTGTTCCTTTTTAAATAACTCATTCAGCCCAGAAAACACAATGTCTCCAGCTCAACTTATCTTCAATGTGACCCACATTTGAAGTCCATAAACACCCAAACAAGGCGTCATTTGAAGACAGGATTGGGAGTTTGGAGAGAGTCAGAATCAACCTTCTGTTCTGTCGTTTCACTCTATGACTTCCTGTGCTGTTTCTTACTCATCCTGCCAGCCTGTCTGCCAGTCTGTCCATCTCTTTGATCCTGGCCTCCTTTAGAGACGCCTCTAAAAACAGAGCGAAAAACTCTTTGATGGCTGCTTCTCACACTGCGACCCCATTTGACTCAGAACTCATCGGATGACTCACATGCACGCATGCACAAAGATCGATCTCAGTGGCGTTGCTGTCCTGGTGTGACCATCTCGCAGGCTCAGGACCAGCAGGATCAATGTGCCGTGTGTGTGTGTGTGTGTGTGTGTGCATCCAAGAAAAGGTTTTGCCCACAGAGGTTTAGGCTACAGGGGCATCAAAGGCACAGTTTGGTGTGTGAAGTGAATTAAAAGACGCACACCTTCAACTGCAACCATGTCAGTGTGGGGTTTCTGTGAGGGTTATGAGAAATGGAGACCGTCTGGCACAAAGGTGCAAGATGAAGATAGCAAAATGGCAACAAACAAACACAACACTGAAATTTCTCTGAAATGATTCATAAATTACAAAAATGTATTTTATTCTGTATTTGACAAGAATATAGCATATATGTAATGCTGCTCAAATTAAACTGGATGAAGTTATATCTTAATTAATTTGTTACCAGAAGAACAATGGACTTGACTTTCAACAATTGTCCAGATTTTAGGGTGTCCTAATGGGCTTGTGTGTGTTGTCATTGATTACACCCAAAAGCCACAGCTATTATGGTATTTTTAAATGTCCAAATTAAATGTGTACACTATTTTTTTTTTAACAATCATAGACAGACAGAATAAGGGGGAGTGGTGGCGCAGAGGTTAGATAAGGTGGGCCTTTGATCGGAAGGTCGCTGGTTCAACTTCCCAGACCAACAGCACACTCCACCCTCATTTTCCCCACTTTGGGCACTTAAGCAAGGCCCTTAACCCCCATCATTTGTTCCCCCAGGCGCCCTAGATAGCAGCTTTCTGCTCCACACAGAGGGCTGTGGTAGCTTGGTGATCTGTGGTTGTGTCAGGAAGTACATCCGGCGTAAAAACAATTGCCAAGTTTTAATGCAAGTTGTTTGCTATGGCGACCCCAGAGGAAGGGAGCAGCTGAAAGAAGAAAAATATATACTGTCCTCTGTATATAGACAGAAAAAGGTTGTATCAAATTTGTCTTTATAAATCAGAAATGTGTTATTTGCAAATGATCTCATGACCAAATTAACTCACCTGAAAAGGAGCAGCACACGGTGTCATATTCTTTAAGAGCACAACCATCTATTCTTGCATCCATCCATCCATACATGCTTCTCCTTTCCAGGTCGTGGGGAGCTGGTGTCACCTAGGGGCAATTTAAAGCTAACGTAGCATGCATGTTTTTGGTTTGTTATACGAAACCTGAGTACTGGGAACAAATGCATACATGTAAGAACATACTAACTCCGTCCAGGCTGGGAGGCAAACCTGCAACTTTCTCACTATGAGGCTACAGCTCAATCCTCTGTTCCACTGTGCTGCCAGACTATGTCTAATCACACACAAAATGTCAATGGTTAAGTAGATTAGACTGAAAGGCTGTGAAATTATTTAATTAAAACGCAAAAAAATGTCTGTGCTCAGGATGTAAAGCTGCCGTTGATTTAAATGCCAGTAGGAGGAGGTGGTTGTTTATTAGCATCTTGAGGGGTTTTTAAGCTCTAAGTAGTTCTTAGATCAGTGGGGGGGGGGTATCAGTGAGGTTTCTGAATGAGGTGATTTATTCCAAAAATTGTGAGCAGAAAAAAGCAGAATCCCTTCATATTTGTTGTTTTGTAGTTGAACATCTTGAATATCCTGGTTGCTTGAATTTAGTGTTCAGATTTAGGTAAAATGCTTAAAATGTCTTCCTGGTAAAATTGAACCAAACCCTTTAAGAATCAAAACCATCAGTGTCTGAAGCATGTTTTTACACTAGTTTTACTTAAATGTTTCGATAAACTAGTCAACAATTTGTGCGCTCGTAATTTTAATTTGTGTGGCACCTCGCTGTATCATGCTGAATGATCGATAAATAACTCATGAGAACAATAGTCAAGTGAACAAGAATAATCCTTTCACCGTTCACTGTGTTCCAGCAAAATGATGGGCAGTTCCCAGTTATCCAGCTGGTTGGGATGCTGAGGGGCATTGCATCTGGAATGAGGTGCTGACACACACACAAACACACACATGCACTTCCTCCAGAGAATATACTGTTGATTGTAATAAGGAAGGAAAAATCAGTTTCTGATCCTTCAGTAAATCTGAAGAAAAGTCATTTATTTTTCCAGTAACGGTTCTTTCATACTGAGATCTCGTTATTTCATTCAGTCTGATCGGGTGCATCATCAGCTGAAGTTGCACCTCCTCCTATGACTTCTGCACACACACAGCTCTTCTATTTTGTGTATAGTAAGCAAAGACGTGTATTTAAAAAAAAACAAAATTTGTTGGTTTTGCAGCTTGAATTTCTACAAATACACAAACACTTTCACAAACAAGATCCGATCTGTGTTTTACTGCGGGGTGTGATAACACTCAGGCATGTACATACATAGAAATATTAAATCTCTGTCCTATTTTATTGAAGGTAGCTGCAAGTGATAACTCACACATAAACGGAGATTCACACACACACTCTAAATTCCATTATAGTATCCAGCCGATAACAAACACCCTCACAGTAAATCCTGTTGATGTTCCAGGTACCTGGCGGAGATGAGTTATGTTCACCGGGACCTAGCAGCGAGAAACATTTTGGTTAACAGTAATCTGGTGTGTAAAGTGTCCGACTTCGGCTTGTCACGTTATCTGGAAGAGGATACCTCCGATCCCACCTACACCAGCTCACTGGTAAGAAAACACCAATATATTCTCTCACCCATACTGGAGCCTGAAACTTAACAAATGCTGCTTTTTTATCTTGCACAGTCCAATGAACTGAACATGGATTCTGTTTAAAAAAAACAAACAAACAAACAAAAAAAAGTCTGTCAAGAAGTACTGTGCAACATAAGGTTGAGAAATGTCCAATGTTTGCATTTATTTATGTAAACTTTTCTCTAATTATACCCATGTTTGGTATCACCATGTACCTAGGTTTATTATTGGGTGTAAGTTAAGTGTTTACGCTGAGTTGTTTTTATTTATTTATTAATGGGTGATTTATTTATTTGTTTATTTATTTATTTATTTATTTATGGCTGTTGTATTATGAAGCAATGTAATAAAACCAAGAAATAGTAAATGGACATTTTTTTTTTCCCACAAGGTCAGTTTTTCAAATCTGAAGAGTTTTAGTTTCTAAAAAAAAAATAATAAAAAAAAAAAAAAAAAAAAAAAAATAAGAATATTCAAATTTTTTTTTTATTATTTTTTGGGCGAGGAACTCAGCTGGTTTGCAAACGTACTTGTAGACCTCATCAAGAATCTAGACACCAGAAAGGAACCAGGAAGTTAAATTAAGAAAAAGCTTTTCTATCAGCTGGTCCCAGTACATGTTTTAAGTCCTGCCCCCCTCCATGTGCACGCACAGAATCAGAATTAGAATAAGTTTTATTATCATTAAACCGAAATACAGTGAGATTATGTTCGTACAGTCGTCCGAAAGATGGGCAGAGTGCACG
>JAVCKU010000093.1:3581513-3592510 GCA_032273985.1 Hypsolebias coamazonicus
TCTGCAAACAATTCTTGAACAAGGCACGGCTATTAGATATGCACCTGGTCACCATACATTAAACAGGGACTGTCATTTGGTCCTTAATTGGTTAGAATGGATAAAATTCAAAGTGTGAATGGATCAAAAGACATTAATTAAATGTCCTTTAAACGGACCAGTGTGACAAAGGTGGAGAGAAGGTATATGAGCCGGTGAACCCTATTTAATATTTCATACAGACAGAATGACTTCCTCTGAGAAAAACGACTGGACAACCTGGCTGAACCCTCATTCCTTGGGTTTTTAATTTGTTCTCTTTGCAACATAAATTCAGCGTGGCGTGAGTATTTAATTAGGTTTCTTAAGCAGCTGCCCACGTTACAGACTTTCATGGCTAATATAAAGCAATGAGTATGATGTCGCCTGGAATGTGTTGGCATGTTTTGTTTTGCATGAAATGCCTAAGATGTCCCATTAATATTGTCAATTCCACTTTTTTAACATGATCCAACCAAAAGCTTTGCTCTAAGAAGTCATGTGAATTTTAAAGGGTTTTGTTTGGAAACAATCAATAGGAAAAACAAATGTTGGTTTACGTAGAAAATATGAATATGACGTGTGCAATGCTTCAGACTCAAAAGTAAAACAGCACATCAGGTCCTAGTGGATCAATAAACACAAAAAAGTTTCATTTCAAAGATGGACCATCTACAAATAATGTCTTAATAATTCTGTTAGCAACATTCTGTGTGAAGATGACTCGTATATCTCTGTTTTTGCAGAGATCTGCAGAGGATTGGAGTGTCTCTTGCTGGACACCAGAAGAAAATCCTGACAAGCGTCCAGTCAATGAGGCACCATGGTGATGACCAGTCTCCTACTGAATCTGTGTAGTCACACGCAGACGTGACACTGCATGAAAATGTGACCAGTGTGATGGAATGGGTTGTTCTTCCACGCTTCTATTTGAGCCACAGAAACCTACGTTTACTGGTTCTGAAGATCTTGATAATTTCCTTTCATGACCATCTTGGTTGTTTTAATGACTGACTGGATCTATCTTGGACATATTCTTCATGGAAACTATCCACTAAAATTGGAACAGCTCTTGAAATTTAATGTTATTTGCTATACAAAATGTAAAAAAAAAAAAAAACTCTACACTGTGGAAAATAAAAGTTAATTTCTGACCTTAATGGTCAAAAATCACCAAGACCCTGCTTGCAAGATTTGACTTCAAACACTGCGGTGACAGATTAAAGGAAGACAGAACATGTTTTTTGAATAAACCAAACACACTCCAGTGAAGAAGAACGTGACAGAGCAGACATGTGTATGAATGAACAAACTGGACCAAATGTTGGACAAAAGAAAAAAAGTTTCTGGATACAAGACGCACACCAAGTCTTGTTTCTTCCAGCATGTTGTGTTGTGAGTACTTCGATGTGTTTGTGAAAATTGCTACGATTTAAATCGCGAGTCATTTTTTTTTTAATGGGACATTTTCAATCTATCTTCACATTGAAGAGCCTGTACATAGTTATATTTGGAAAGTTTTATTTTCCTTTTTGCTCATTTATTTCAACTTTAGCCAAAAGCACCATTTTACTGATGTATTTATGACTTTTAAGTGACTTCTTCACTTGAATCATCCTCTACAAACTTTGAAATGTTGTCGACTGTAGATAACAAATAGATTTCTTTTTAATGTAGCACTCGCCTACAGAAAGAACGTCGATGCTTTTGTTCACACTCAAACCCCTTCTGAATATATTCAAGTAGAGATCTATGGCAATACAATCAGAAGAAGACACATCTACTGGTACTCATAAATGTGTCTTTTCAGGCTATGAGGTAATTATGAGGAGTAGAAAAAAAGAAAGCAACTTTAAATGAAGAGGAAAAAACTGCTTCAAAGAGCCACTTTTTGTCAAGTCCAGAAAATCTCAGAAGAGATTACCATCCAGTGTTCTTGTGATTTGGCTGCAAAATCCTAAAGCTGACAAGTCAAGTGTTACTGCAGTGCATGAACCAACCAGAAATCCAGTCATGTTCTGTTCACGAGCAGAACAAATGTCTAAAGTGTATGGCTGCCATCCAGATGGCAATCATCATCCTGCAGCAGGCAGCCTGGCGGGCTCCTTTGTTTTCGTACATTTTTTCATTTGCCGGCAGCCGGACGTGTCTTTGTCGTCAGGCTGTGTTTTGACTCAGCTCCAGATTGACACCTCTGATAAATGCTGTTGTGCCAGTCTGCTGATTAAATAAGCTGAAGTGACCTATCCCTGTTCTCATCTGCAAACGGCAACCTTTTCAGCGCTCGTTCCACGCATTCAGCCAAATTGATTTGTGACAGACTGTACAGGAAAAACATTAAAAAGAAGCCAAATGCTTTGGGTCAGGAAGAAAATTGGTGAATTATTTATTATGTGTCAGCACTTAATGTGATGTTTGACTCCCTGCTCAAAAAGGCCTGATCTTACTGTGGGCACTTCACTTGGAGAAGCACTTTTATCCCAGCACTGTGCGGATTACCAGCTGGGGAACAGCAGCAGCATCTCTCTGCCTTCAGCCCAAACTTCTGCACCAGTGTCCCACAGATTACTCATCACTGGATGTTATGATTTCATTTGTCATATTCTGAGAACTCAGCTCACAATGACAGGACGGGTTTCCTCATCTTCACTGCTCTGCATTGCTGGGACGGTCAAGTCTTTTTAATTTTTATTCTTTAATAACATTGTGACAGTGAAAGGTCTGCAACCATCATGCAACCATGCAGCCAGTCCAGTTTTCAATTTTTTTGTTTCCATTTTACTGAAACTCTCTTGCGACGGTTCAATCTCAATCGCATTTGCTGCTTGGCAACAGCAGCTTATTGAACGTTTTATCAGGAAGCACTGAGATCAACTGGGAGCGTGTCAGTGGTTCAGAGGAATAATTTGTTGTAAATAGATGCCTCTGGAACAACAGTCTCAGCGATGGCTCAGGGGTTTAATAAAGAGCGAGACAACTCATGTACCTAAAAGCTCAGATTGAATGCCACCTGAAAATGTCACGTGGAAGAAATGAAAGCTGCCAACGCAGGCAGGCGTCATATAACGTGCAGCTGAGTGTGCTCTGTTTACTCTTTTTTTCTAAGATCTAAAGTTTTGAAGGCTGTTCCCCTGTCAGTGTGTGTATTTATAGGTTTGACCAGCAGGAAAGCATCACAAAATGTGATCATTTATCAGAAAATGTGTGTTCGAGTTCACGGGGAAGGCAGGCTTCTTGCTGGGGTGTATTAAAAAAAGATAAATCCACCCTAAGTCTATGCCTAAAAAAAAAAAAAAAAAAGATTAACTCTGTGTTTGTGTGTAAACATGACTGGGGCCACGCAGAGATAAAACACTCTCTGATTATAACTGTGCTGAATGTCTGGGTTCATACTGTGTTCCAGTTCAGCTCTGAAACATTCATTTATCGCTGTTTGTTTTTCTTGTTTCCTCTTTGTGTATTGGGGGAGAAATAATCTCCAAGCTCCCATCCGCAGCCACCTTTTGACGTTTCATATTTTAAAATATTGCAAAAAGTCAATAAATAAATGACAAGGGAAATGTTTTTTTCAAATTATACGAGCTGTATTCTTTATCAGTGCTACTGTATTCACAATAGTGTAGCCAAAAAAAAAAACGTATACTTATAAATTATTGAGGCAAACTTGTTGCATCAATAAGTTTACATTTAAATGATAACTCATCATGGAAGTTGGTAATGTGGCTCATCACAAAAAATATCTATAACTTCAAACGTTTCACAAAAAAAATCAAAAGAAACAAATGAAGATGATAGAATCCTGAATTTAAACAGCATCACAAGCCAGTGAGTTTGTCATAGTAGCCTAGTTAGTCCATTATTTCTGTTTGTCTAGAACAGAAAAGTGATTCGCTGTTGCTGATCTCGTCATGTTAGTCAGATCAAATGAACTTTGCTCAGGATGGGCAGCCATGAACTGACAGTTCATCCAATTTCCTGCTAAGTATCAAATGTGTTTGCCGTTTTCCAAACTATTTCAAACAACCACTTCCCAGATGGCTCCTTGTACAAAAAAAAAAAAAAAACATCTGTTAAGTTTTAGTTCAGCACAAATCGGAACGTCCGACTCGGCTCCTCACGTGACACAAACTGCAGAGGAATACTAAAGAACATGTTGGAGCTTCAGGATAAAATTCGGTTTATGTATCGGAGCAGGACTGTAAACGGAGTGCTTTGCGGATGCTATTTTTGCTGCACGCAGAGCATGCTTGATAGACTACTTCAGAGCGTAATAGTAGAGTAATAAATGCTTTGCATATTGACTGGCCTCGAGAATGCACAGGCAAGTCAATGCTTTAATTTCCCAGCAGTGCTCCCTTCCGTTGCATTTTTATTGCTGTGCTTCTAGGCGTGTTACTGCCACCTGGAATAACGTTAAAGCACTGGCAGGAAACTAAACCCCCATTTTATTCCTGCATATGCCTTGTGTGCAGAAAAAAAAAAAAAACTATATTTATTTTGTAAAACTGTTACAAAATATACAAGAAATGACTCCTCTGTGATTCTAATGGACTGACAGTTGAATTTGATATTTACTGCAGGTGTTTCAGATAATATTCAGACTCAGATCAGCACAGAAACACTGAAAACAGACAAGAAAGGCAGACTCAGAGATACAGGATGTGCCATCTTCATATATTTTAGGGTGGATTTATCTTTTAACTTGTGGTATTTGAAGCTGTTAAGAGTGGACTGCTTCTAAAAGTGAGACTAGAACAGAAAACACGTAAAGCAAACACAGGAAAACGATGAGGGAATCGATGGAAAAGGATGAGAAGGGAGCAGAAAAGGAGAGAAATGAGATGGGAGGAAGAGAGAGAGGCAAAGCTTGACTTGTGTGTGAATAAAAATGAGGCTGGGTGTGGAGAGATTCTGTTCTTACAGCCACCTTCTTTGAATAGCTCGCTCTGCTTCCACTTCCAGGCCACATTGTTCTTCTCTGAGAAGACTGGAGGAAAGCAGTTTTTCTATTTTAAATGCACTCCAAAACATTTTCAACGCGCAACACTTGAGGATATGCTGGAACTTTTTTTTTTTTTTTCACAAAACCCCCTGCAGAATTTTGTTGTGGTGGGGTTAAGAAGGGTATTTACGCCAAAGCTGAACAATAGTCCCAACCTGTCCGTTTAATTCAGTTTTATCAAAAAATAACAACAATTTAAATGCCCAATTAAGGAAGTGTACTTTGTTTCTCATTTTATTCCATTTTGCCCTTTTTAAAATTCATCCATAGCTTTTGGATGGATTGGCACAAAATTTGATTTATATTTCTCTCAGGTTAAAGTGTGACCAAAAACATCAACGTTTTCATTTTTTTGTGTGATTTTTGTAGTTTTTTTGTAGGATTTTTTTTTTGTATGTATGTAATCAGTGCTAATTATAAATGTTAGCACATAAACTTAGCTGATAAATAGCTGGGCCACAATGCCACCAGCCTGGCAGACTCTAAAATGTTTTTGGAAAAAGAGTACAAAGTATTCTTATAAGAAGCCGCGATCCTAAAACTGTGAAAACAAGTTTTCTTATACTAAGTGTAGAGATATTTGCTTTTCAACTCCAACTCTTTCCACTTTTTATGGATTTATTGGTCAAAATACGTCAAATTAAAACCAACTGCTTGTTGCAAATACATTGTTTGTATATTTTTTATTCTAGCTGCTTGCCATACTTTTAAGTATAAATGTAATTTATTGTTTCATTTTAGAGGGAAAAAGTAAATTATCAGTTGTAGTCTGCCTTTTTTGTTGCTGGTGGTAAACGCTCCCAGACTCTGAGCGTCACACTGTAATGTGTCATACGGCTGTAATATATTGTGAATAAGCGCACATGTGTATTTTTATGTGTGTGTGCGGTTCAGTGTACAGTGAAATGTTTGTGAGTTTGTAGCTGTGAACTTTTTAACTCTTACATTTACAATGCACTCTTTGTCAATAAAGAAGACAAATCAAACAGCTCAGCTTTGCTTATCAGATATTTATGAGCTTAAGGTCATCGATGGACAAAAGCGAAACTAAAAACTGCGTTCCTAACTGACTGTGAAACAGCTGTGATGAGTGTCAACTCCTGACTCAGAGGCTGTGATTCTCAACTGGAAAAAGGTGGAATGCCCCTTCAGCATCACGAGTCTCTGCATCAAAAAGGAGTTCAGGTCTCTGGGAGGGAGGACAAATGATGGGAGGATAGAGTGAGAGAAAAATTAACAAAGTAGCACCTTGGCTACAGTAATGTGTCATATTTGTATGTTTTGTGAAGTTTGTCTATTTGCAATTGTTTTTCTGTAGTTCTCTGAGTATGCTATTCAGGTTTCCAGTTTCTCCAGTGTTTCTCTCCTCATGAAGTCAGCTCCTGCTGCTATCACCTGTTCTTTATAGTCTTTCCCCAGGTATTCATCATTGTGTCTCGTTAAGTGTCCCTTTAAGTTCAGAGTCTCTTTGTCTTCACATTATTTGTGGATTGTGCTTCCCACAGCCTGTCATGTTCTGTTCCTCGTGTTATCCAAGTACGTTTCACTGTCTCGTCAGCTTTTGCTTTGAGTTTTCGTGTTTTCTACCGTATTTTTGCCATACTAGTCATACCTTTTTGCATAAATTTGCAAGCCCTGCAACTTATACACCGAAGTGACCCCCATATTTATAACCCAATTTTTGTCATTCATTTTGACATGGAAAATATCGAACACTACCATTTCCAGCCACTAGAGGGCTCTCAACCAATACGGCAAGCCAAGTGTCTCATTAATACGTAAGTGGCTTTTAATGAGACACATATTTTACCATGTTGTTGTTCAATATCTCTCTTAAGGACATTGTAAATATTATTATTACTTTTCACTTATTGGTACTTTTTTGTGTACCCTTATTGCCTACTTTTAGTATTTCTTGTTGGTTTGTTCTTTGATTTTTTTTTTTTTTTTTTTTTTGTGAGTCAGATTGGTTCTTCTCATCCTAAGCATTGTACTGGTAACCCTGCGTTAACCTTGCATATGACAAATAAACAAAACTTGAAGTACTTGGCGTGCCATACCAAGCTACCTTCGTCTCGCTCCAGGACTCCTGGAGCAAATGTCAAATCAGCTGCATTTTGCCATGCTGCCAGGCAAACTGCAGCTCATTTGACCATAAAAGTGCATTTATTAAGGAAAAGTTAAACTGAGACACACCTTTTGCTATAATGTAAACCAAACAAATAATTGCTTGCAGATGCTATCTTGTTAAATTCTTGTTAAGGTCCTCCCGTGCACGCTCCTGCGGCCACCATTTGGAAGCCAATTGATTTTTTTGGCACAACACCGGCCCATGTTTCCGGGTGGTCAGTGGTGACGCATAATAGATGCAACTTATATGGCGAAGCGACTTATTTATGTTTTTTTTTTTTTTGTTGTTGTTGTTGTTGTTTTTCAAAATTATTAGACATATTTGGACTGATGCAACTTATATGCCGGTGTGATGTGTACGGTGGCAAGTATGGTAAATAGATCTTTATTTATCTTTGAGTCCCCCCTGTGTCTGTCTGTGTTTGGGTTCAACAAGCTGATCGTGACAGTAATGAGGCTGTTTCTCTGATCCATCATGGTAAATAAGGTGCTGACCTGTATTGGAAAGCTCTTAATTTATTGGTCCGTCTACACTCCAGCCCTCACCTGCGGTCAGGAGGTATGGATTATGACTAAAAGAAGAAGCTCCCAGTTACAGGAGGAGGTGGGGAGTTTTGTTGAGGAAAGGGATGTCCAGTTTTCTCTCTTCAACTTGTTGCGTCAACAACACACTTCTACATGACGGATGGATGAATGAATAAATGGTCATTTTATTAGTTATTATTTTATTTATTAACCTTTATTTAACCAGACAAATCCCACTGAGATCACAGATCTCTTTTACAAGGGAAGCCTGGGCCTGAAGGCAGCCTAAAATGCACGTTTTTGGCTTGTGAGATCAATTTTTAGGTTTGTAAGGAATCTCAAACAAGAAGGGAAAAAAATCAAAATCCAAACTGGACATCTTTAAATGCAAACAATCAAGGACACTCTTGGCATTTTATTTTCTTAAAAAATGCTCCCCTTCATATAACATTAAATCCTTTCATCTGACTTAGTGTAGACCCAAACTCTCAGTGGACTAAAGAAGATGGCTACATCCTGAAATGTAATAAGCAAAGGTAATGAAACTCAGCAATAACTATTTTTTTACAAGCAGAATAAATAATTAATTTATGATAGATAAAAAAGGAAAATTTAATCTGAACAGCCTGTGTTTGTGGCTATAATCCTTCGTTGATGAATATTAAACGTTAGAATTTGAGAATAGGAGCTTGAACGATTCAGAAAAGTAAAATAAAACCCAAAAATTGAAAAATAAAAAACCTCATAAGGTGGGGTATATGAATCACATTTAAACTTCAATTTTGCCAGTAAAAGAAACCCATTAGCTGACACCCTGCCGAGTCTGCTGCAGGGTAATATTGCGAGCAGCGAGAGCTCTATCAGTTCATATAAAACTGATTAACAGCACACGAACTAGTGCAAGTTGCTAATAGATGCCGTGAATGCACACTTGGAGTTTAACTGGCATGAATCCATTAATTGTAACTAAGTGATGAGGAATTAAATTTTACTCCAACTATGTGTGACCTGTGAATGAAGTAGATTCTCTACAATATGAAAATAACAACAGCAACAACAAAAGTTGACTGCTTTCCTAAAAATTTAAGTTGACTGCATTCTAGCATGAATTTTCTTCTTTTGAAACACCTTCAGTAGTCAAAGTCAGAGTCATAGTTTCTTTATTGTCGAGATTGTGTACACAGGGTCCCATTTACATCCCACAAAAAAAAATGTAAAAGAAAAACAGTAATAAGATCTATGAACTAAGAAAAACATCAACATAAAATACACTAAGCACTAATAGCATAAAAACAACACGCCAAACAGCAGCACAAACATGAGTCTGTGTGAGCAGATGAGCACGCATGAACACAGCAACATGAAACAGATCAGCAGCAACATGATGTGGTTTTTCACAGTGATTATCCTGGTTAGATGTTCATGAGTGTAACAGCCTCAGGGTAGAAGCTGGTCCTCAGTCTAGTGTTTCTACACTTAATGCTCCTCAACCTCCTGCCTGAGGGGAATGAGGCAAAAAGTGTGTGTGCTGGGTGAGCGGGGTCCTTTGTGATGCAGCTGGCTCTCTTACTCCATCTAGAGGTGTAGATGTCTGTCATGGTGGGGACGCTGACTCCAACAGACTTCTGTGCAGCCTTCAACACTCTCAGCAAAGTTTTTCTTTCTGCAGCTGTGCAGCCTTCTGAAGTCCAAGACCATCTCCTTCATCTTCTTCACATTGCTGTGAAGGTTATTATCCTTGCATCAGCTCTCCAGGTGTTCCACCTCCTGCCTGTAGCTGGACTCATCATTGTTTGTAATGCATCCCACCACCACTGCATCATCTGCAATCTTTAAAATATGACAGCCTGGATGGGCGTGTGCACAGTCATATGTGAGCAAAGTGAAGAAAAGAGGGCTCAGCACACAGCCCTGAGGGGAGCCAGTGCTGAGGGTTATGGTAGAGGAGAAGTTGTGGATCCTCACAGACTGAGATCTGTTTGTTAAGAAGTCTAGTACCCAGTTGCAAATGGAGGAGCTTTGTGCTAGTGTGAGTAGCTTGCCCATCAGTGTTTGTGGGATCAAGGTGTTGAAGGCAGACGTGAAATTCACAAAGAGCATACGGACGTTGGAGTCCTTCAGTTCAAGTTGGGTGAGAGTAGTGTGGACCACAGAGGAAATGGTGTTCTCTTTTGATCAGTTCTCACTGTTTGCATACTAGTGAGGGTCCTCGCTGATGATGATGGTTGTTTTGATGTGGGTCATGACCAGTTTTTCAAAGCATTTAGCGAATATCGAGGTGAGGGCCTCTGGCCGATAGTCATTCAGATCAGACACTGTAGAGCTCTTTGGGACTGGGATGATGTTGGTGGTCTTCAGGCAGGTGAGAACTGTTGCCAGGGTAAGTGAGGTGTTAAAGATGTCGGCCAGCACCTCGCAAAGCTGATCGGCACAGTTTTTCAGCACCTTCCCAGGGATGTTGTCTGGGCCTGCTGCTTTGTGAGGAATAATCCTTCTGAAAGTCCTCCTTACTTCTGCTGAGGTCACACTGAGAAGCTCTTCTTCTGGTAGTGAGGTGAGTCTGGTGCTGGGTGGTCTGTTCGGGTCTTCAAAGCATGCATAGATCTTGTCGAGGGCATCAGGCAGTGATGGGTCTTTAGGGCATTGTTCACTCCTGCTTTTAAAATCTTACTTATCTTATTTTTTCTTATTATCTTATTATTCTTATTCTTCTAATTTTATTATTTATAATCTTATAATCTCGTTATTTATAATGTAATTTAAACATTCTGCTGTCCAACCCCTCCTGAAAAAACCCAGCCTTGACCCCTCAGTCATGTCTAACTTCCGGCCTGTCTCCAGACTCCCATTTGTCGCTGAACTACTGGGAAAAAATAGTGGAGTCCCAGCTGAAATGCTTTCTGGAGGATCACACCCTCTTAGAGCTATTCCAGTCTGGCTTTAAACCTCTCCACAGCACTGAAACCACTCTAATTAAGGTTTTTAATGACATCTTCCTATTCACAGACGCTGGTGATTCTGTGCTCTTTCTCTTACTGGACCTCACATCTGCCTTTGACACGATCAACCCCGAGATCCTCATTATGAGCTTGGAGCAGCGGGTGGGCATCACACGGTCAGCCCTCGAATGGTTTAGATCCTACCTCGCTGACAGGTCCTTTTGTGTCTCCATCAAAGATTTTAATTCAGCTTCGGCAGCACTTAAATGGGGGGTACTGCAGGGGTCCATCCTCGGTCCCCTTTTATTAGGCCCGAGCAGCGAAGCGCTGCAAGGGACTATTGTAATCGTAGTGTTTATTAGGCCCGAGCAGCGAAGCGCTGC
>JAVCKU010000093.1:4133865-4144311 GCA_032273985.1 Hypsolebias coamazonicus
CGAAACGTTTCTACAATTTTTTTTGCTTTGTTTTGTTTTTTGAATGTCCAGAGGACCAGACTTAGCTTTTTTAGAATTTCAGGAATACATCATCATCATAAATTGCATTGCTCATATTTGTATTTTCAATATCCCTTTAACATGCCTTTCTGTGGCGCATTTCAGTCTTGTGCTGTAACCTTTGCAGCACAGTTAGTCCCAGTGTTTTATCCATCCATTTCAAATTCCAGTCTTTAAATTCCAGTTCATGTTTAACAAAGACAACAAAACGTGGAGATATCACTCAGTGACTGCTGCAAGTGTTCCTGATTAAATCTGCACTTGTTCTCCGTGCTGTCAACAGCATGGCTGGCATCACCTGCGCTGATCTAGTGTGTGCACAGCTGAAACAGAAGCTGAGTTTGAAGGAATGTCTTGGATACCAAGGTTTCAGGAGCAGTGGGACAAAAATAAAATTAAACGTGACATGCAGTATAAAATGACTGTCATCCAAAAGTTTCTTTTATGCAGATGTTTTCAAATCCATTCTCAGTTTGGGACAAATTAAATAACAATAATAATAATAATAAATAAATAAATAAATGCACAACTTCAAAAAAACAAAAAAACAATCTAACACTTTTTTTGAAGGTCTGTCTGGATGAAGTGTTGGAAATTAATTTTTCTAAATGTTTTTATTTTTCTAGTTTATCAAACTTGTTCATACGGTTTCCATTTCTATGTCTGTGCCAATATTCAAAATTAAATTATGGGCTGATATTGATGTACCGTATTTTCCGCCATACGTGTGGCACCGCCATATAACTCACATCAGTCCAAATATGTCTAATATAGCGGGGAAAAGTATATATAAATATGTTGCTTCACCTTATAAGTCACATCAGTTATGTGTCACCGCTGACACGTCATGTTTGTTATACGCCACTGCTGACCACCCGGAAATGTGGGCCGGTGTTGTGCCAAAAATCAATTGGTTGCCAAATGTTGGCTGCAGGAGTGTGCATGGGAAGACTTTAACAAGAATTTAACAAGATTAACACTTAAAAACAATTATCTGTTTGCTCGATATTATAGCAAAGGTGTGTCTGTTTAATTTTTCCTTAATAAATGTACTTTGATGGTCAAATCAGCTGCATTTCAAAAATCAATTTGCGGCTGAGGGAGAGTGCAGGGGGACAACTCACTGTGCATTTCTTCAAATTTTAACAAGATAACCACCTAAAAACAATTATTTGTTTGCTTAACATTAGGTGTGTCTCAGTTATACTTTTCCTTAATAAATGCACTTTAATGGTCAAATCAGCTGCGTTTCAACTGGGCGGTGTGGCAAAATGAAGCTGATTTGATGTTTGCTCCAGGCGATCCGGAACGAGATGAAGGTGGCTTGGTATGGCAAGCCAAGTGTCTCATTAATATATAATTTTATCTATTAATGAGACACTTGGCTTGCCATGAGGCTCGAGGGCCCTGTAGCGGCTGCAAATGGTAATGTTTTTCATGCCAGAATGAATGAAATATTCAGATGTCAGCCAAAAATTGGGTTACAAATATGGTGGAAAATTCATATTAGTCGCTTTGGTGTATAAGTTGCAGGACTTGCAAATGTATGCTAAAAAGGTGTGACTTATATCACAAAAAATATGGTAATTGGGACACTGTGCACAATTTTTACAAATAAACTTTGACTTTGACATTAACGTTGCCATTTTCCCAACTAAGCTTAGCTAGTTAGTATTTTTGTGCTCTTGGGGACTCCTTGTCTTCCTAAATACACCAAGCAGATATAAAAGCAGTTCCATATGAGACAAATCTTGCATGTGCACTTGCACAACTTTAAACATCTTTGCCTTTTTGGTACTTCTGATATTTACCGTCCTCCCTGTGGCTGCCTCCACAGTTTCCTTCCAGCTAATGTTTGTCCTCTGAAGCAGTGATATTAGGTGAATTAGCCTGTGGTGAAGATTGCTCCATGGTGGTGATTTATCACCTGTTTGGCAGAGGTGACTGCATGAGCGACTGAGTGAACAGTTACTGCTATGACATGGAGAGTGAGCATCTGGCAGTGGGGGTTAATTCAGAGTGATTACTGTGATTAATAGCTTTGTTTGAACTGAAAACACAAGACAGACTAGCTTATGTTACAGAGCAACATGTTTGGGGAGAAAAATATCCATCAGTGACATGAGAGCAGATTGGCTGATGAAGGTACCAATCAGGTGTTTGTTATGTCTAAAAAATCAGTTCCCACCTTAATGGCAGTAAAAAAAAGAAGACAAAAAAGGAAGAACTGTGCACATTTATGTGAAGTTCTGGGCCTATGTACAGAGGGAAAAAGAAACAGACTTGTATTATTACTGATCATAAATAAGTAATGTTTAAAAAAAAAAATCTGTTTAATTCCTGTTTTTTTGTCCCAAAGAGAACATCATGTGGTTTTAATACAGGCAAGCAGCTCAGGAAAGACGTAAAGACAGAAAAATGTTAAAATGTTTTTGCCAGCATTCTCAAAATTTGCTGCAAGGAATGTGGTAAGATTTTTTTTTTCTTCAGATGTTACCTTTCTTATTTGCAACATCCCCATGCAATCATGCTCCTCTAAAACTGGGAAGCAATTTTACACCAGAGGTTTGAGAAGTGGCTGTCTTCCTCAGGCATTGAGACACCAGCACAATCTACTCATTTTTGCCACTGCAGTGCAGGTTTGCTGCTGTGTTTTCAGATTGCATTTAGGATAAGAAAAACCCTGTTAAGACTTTGTTTTTATTAACAAGTGTTTGTAATTTTTGTAAGACTGGAAAAATGAGCAAAATGTGCTTTCCACAGGTTTAAGTGAGGCTTCAGTCATTGTTAATTAGGAAAGAAAACATTTTGATATTTAGAGAGGTACTCCAGGAATTCCATTTGTAATGAAATAAAAGTTTTAAAAAAAGTTTGTCTTAAATACTTGAAACTCTTTGAAAATACCACAAAAAACACCTTTCAGTTAGTCTTTGTAGGACAGAACATACATAAATATGGTCATGACAAACTGGGTCAGTATAAAGTGAGATGACGTCAATTACAGAATAATGCGCATGGCCAAGAATGCAATGTTGAAAAATGTGCACACAAAAAAACCATTAAAAAAAAAACTGTCATGCTCAGAATGTGACCACATCTGCTGGTCAAACAGTTTGTACATATTTTCTTGCAGTTTTTAATGACTATTTGAGGGTTCAATTATCACCAGCTATTCTCCCAACAGTCACATCTTAGTGGTGTACCAAGTTCTCTCTGTTTCCTTTCAGGTCAGGTCATGATACCAGCTCACCTCCTGTTTGTGTTGGGTTTAACTGTCGCCTGTTGTGAAGCGAAGGGGAGGAGTTGGAAATACCCTCCCTCTACCAGTCTGTGCATGTTGTGAGCAGGATAAAAATAATCATAAAAAAAGGTGAGATTCCAACTTTCATTTTAGTGTGTGGCTGCATGCAGGCGTAAGATCTCTATCAAAAATTGGGTTGCCAAGTTCAAATCCAAGATGGCTGCCACATTATAGATCTGTTCATTTTATGGGTTGAATAACTTGAAAAATGAGCACCGTGCCTACTTCCATTTAAGTGTGGTGCTGCACTTACGTGCTAAAAAGTCACTATGGAAAAACTTGGGTTGCCACAACAAAATCCAAGATGACAACCGTCTTATATGCGCTATGTGTAAACAACCCATATCATTTGAGGAAACTATGCGTTTTAGTTTTGCTTTAAAGTATAGTTTCCTCAAATGATTGAGGTGGTCCTTGGGGTGGCCCAAGATTAATATATGATGGCCAAGGCCACCAATGGCCACCACCTACTGTAGCTCTGCCATTGTACCTGGTGGTGGATTAAACTTACTTCCTTCACTCACTAGAATCTGTCACTCCGTGCTGACTCAGACAGGCAAAATAAATAAATAAATACAAACTAAACCTATCTCTATTCTTATACACAGTGTAACTTCTACCCACTTGAATAACTTGCACCAAAAACATTGTTTACTTGCCTTCACTGTACAATTACAGTCTAGAAAACGCTCATCTCGAAAACTAAAAACATTCAATATTCAGATACCTCAGCATCAGTAGACATCAATGTACTTGTACTGCTTGTTTACTCTGTAATGTCCATGTTGTCTTACAGTTTATAAGTTTTTGACCTGCAGTGGTAGTTTAAGCGGGACTGTCAAGTTAAATAATATTTCCCCATCTGGCTTTGAGCTCAACTCTTCTTTTCCAACACTGCCACATTTTCTTCCAAACTTCCATTTGTAGAAAACGGGTGTGTGTCAGAAAAGGCGGAAAACATCAAGATCCCAAATGTTTTAATTGCTGCTCAAAAGACAATGAGCAGTTTTCTTTTTCTGGAGGTTGTGTTGTGAAGCCAAGCACTAAAACTTATTTAAATTTAAAGTTTCATGGTCTCTTTTTTCACCCAGCACAAAGGCTGCTCATTTCAGAATTTTGAGCAGCAAATGGGTTATGACTTCACATATGTATTTCTGATTGATAATTTTTATTTTTTTCAGTGTGGAAAAAACAATCTCATTTTGCTCTTCTTTTAACTATTTTATTAAATATTAAGATGTATATAGCAGTGCCTTTCTAGATCCACCTGTTAACAGCAATGGGTTGCTTCTCCTTACACTGAATCATTATTCAAGAAACACTATTAAACTTGAAATGTGGCTCAAATCTGGGGTGTGGTGGTGCAGTGGTTAGAGAAGGTGGATCTGTGATCAGAACATCGCCGAGCCGACTCCCTGGATCGACATAATCAAAAACGTGGGTGGAAAAGGTGAAACACTTACATGCTTCCACCGTAATTTTCCCCAGTCTGGGCCCTTCAGCAAGAACCTTAACCTCCACCATCTGCTCCCAAAAACAAGTACTGTAATTTCTGGACTATTGAGCACACCTGAATATAAGCCGTGCACACTAAATTTAAAAAGAAATTTAAAATTTTGCATAAATAGGCTGCACTTGCCTATAAGCCGCAGGTGTTCACTTTGTAAAATGAGATATTTCCACAGAATGATTTTTTTTTTTTTTACTTTTAATTAAATATGTATCAGTAACACGCACAAATACCTTTTTTTTTTATTTTATTTTTTTTCCAGAACAGTGCCTGTAACACAGCTGATAAAAATGTATATACAGTAGTCTACCAAAATGTCATTCATCGCTACCCCCAAGAGAGATGTGAATTGTGGAGCTATGTGAGCTCCTGGTTGTGACAAAGCTAAATGTTTGTTAGCATGAAGATTGTTAGCCCATCCAAAAAAAAAAATAAAAAAAAAAACATAAATTATCCGCCGCATTTTATAAGCCACGGTGTTCAAAGTGTGTGAAAAAAGTAGCAGCTTATAGTCCGGAAATTATGGTATCTCCTGAAAATGAGTCCTTGTGACTCAATGAGGCTACCTGTATGAATAAAGGTTAAAAAAAAAAAAGATCACACAAAGAGAAATGCATATGTCCAAAGCAAGATACATGTCTCCATTTGAGGAAGTGGGAATTTTATTTTTGGGGAGTTATTTTTCAATAAGTACAGAGAGAGCTGTGCAGTAGACAATGAGACATCTATTCCACCACCAGTTAAAACACTAACCCAAAACAGTTGCTTTGTTCACCATGAATGGTTTTTACATATGCTCCACTGAAAGCTGAGACCCATAATAGTGTTTTTCTTTTACCAACACGATTTATATTTGAAGTCCATCAGACTAAATTATGTATTTTTTTCCTCTAGGATTGTAATCCCTAAATGTTGGCATGTGCATGATTGAATGGTTTGTCGCTGAGGGTAACTTCTCTTGACAAAAAGGGAAGGGAAAAATATTTTCAAGCATGTTGCTGGTCTTGGCAGTTTGCATGGAGCTGCAGGGTTCCGTCTATCAGGGCATCTTACCTTGACACGTTTCCTTGAATGCCAGTCACGACCCGTTGCAGGTGTTATTCTTAAAGGTCTGTGAACTTTTTACAGTAAAACATAGCTTTGCATGGCATTAAACTCCACTATCCTCTTCTTACAGGCCTCCAGGATAATAAATCACTTGTAAAAGTGTGCCAGGATGTTAAGAGGTGTGAGGATCAGAACATGAATAACATCAGAACAGATTGGATTTCGGAGGGTTAGAATGTGGTCTGTGGGATTGTTAAATTTAGGTTTTGCAGATTCTATTTTATTTTTTAGAACAAAGTCTGATCCAAGCTGGATAAATATTGCTTTAATCGTCTCTAAGCTGTTTTTCTTTAATGATATAGTTGCCATACTCAGTTTTGTTTTGCCTCTTGCACAGTATGTGGAGGCTTTAGCTTAAAAAAAGTGAAAGCTAGTCAGCTTAATGTAAAAGTTTATGACTTAATTTTGTAGCATCTTAAAGAAAATGCAGGCATTTATAATTTTTATTATTTTATATTAATTAGCATTATAAATATTGTATCTGCCTAAAGGTGTTAAGAGCTCAGAAGCTGAGGACATGAAAAAGATGAGCTCTGATGAGGCTCAAAGACTGTAATGACAGACTGATGGTGATAAGATCTGCAGCAAAGTCTTTAACTCACATAAACAAGTATTTTTTTAATAAAAAACATGGCACATTTAACATTTAATATTAAACATCTGTAATGCTGACTAGGTTTTTATCTAATTTGTTTGCCAACGTTGATAACTGCAGTGGCCATCTTGAATTGCGTTGACTCTAAAAGTCAGTCATCAGTTGTACAAAAACATCCAGCTATGTTTTTCATTAAAATATCTCCTGTGATTCATGAAATATTTGGTGATTAGACAAACAGATGCACACATACACACACAGATGATTACATCATCTGCTCACACCGACTCATGTTCGTGCTGCTGTTGTTCGGTGTACTGTATTGCTGTTTTTGCACTGTTGTTGAGTGTATTCTTAGTCCATATCTTAGATCTTAATACTGTTTTTCTTTTACAATTTATACTTTTGTTGGATGTGACTGGGACCCTGTGTACACAATTTCATTCCACCACATGTACCACATGTGATGCGAATGACAACAAAGTGCCTTGACCTTGATTATCACCTGTTTTTTTGCGGGGGGTTGGCAAAGGGCAATAATTACACTTTTAATAAACTGTGATTTTTTTATATTTTTTTAACTGTTTCCAGGGAAAGCATTTACCGGTAGTTAGCACATGTAAGTCAAACATTTGAAATGCTAATTTGTTATACTTTTTTTGTTGTTGTTGTTGTTGTTGCATTATAGTAACAGTTGCGGAGGAGTTTCAGCCTGATGCTGCGTTCTATTTTTCATGTCCACAATGTTGTCTTGAAGCAGACGCAGCCTTTGAAAGGCGGAGGTGAGAGAAGTGGGGTCTTGTGGTTTGCTTTGGTTTCTAATATTGCAGAGGTAGTCCTTCAGCAGCCAAACGGCACCATGTGATGGTAACCGGATCGGCACGCAGCTGCAGCACAAGGCACACTCGGTCGTCCCCAAGGCCGCTGGAATAGTGATAGGGCAGGTCCACACACTTATACACACATGCGCAAACACACATTAATGTGTGGAAAATCCTTAATAGTACAGGATGAGGGTAAGTGGGGAGGTGCAGCGGAGAACTCTACACTGCCTGTTTCAAAGATGTTTTTAAAAGCTGTGAAATTTCTTGTCCAACCACGGCAGGCTCAATTACACACAGTGCTGTTCTTTACACTGAGAGCCTGTATGTTTGTTCTTCTGTTAAATGAAGGGTGGCGGTGGTCGGACGGGAAGCCAGCTTCAGTCAATGAGGAATGTTTCTGTCAGAGGGCAGACCAGACTCTTGTTCTCTATTAAAAAAATACTGTTTCTCTTGGGCCTGATGGCCGACGCTCAACCAACAGAGAAAACGTTCTTGGAAACCAGCTGAGATTTAAAAAAAATGACTCACTCCGAATGTGACTGAATTTTTTTGTAATGAAACAAACAAATTGACTGTTTTCCTGAATATTTTTACTAATTGACATCACTTTCATGTTTCAATCCAGATGGTATTTCGCTTATTTCAACACAAAGAAAGAGACAATATCAAGGTTAGAACGCTTCTCCTGCTTGTCTGCATTTTTTTTTTATTAAATACTCCGACTCTGATGTGAAATTTTGGCTCGCAATGGACAAACTTGATCTATAAAACGTGAACACATTTGCTTGTGTGGTGAAACGATCTATTGATTGCGGGTTGTGCGTTTGCTCATCCATCGCTGGATTTGACACTTGCAGCAACCATTCGTCTGCTCAGACTTTAGAAAAATTGTAACGAATTGACCTCTGCAGATCAAAATAGATAACTCAAGCATCTCTCTGATACTGCTGTGAATTCAAAAGAAACAAAAAATCAAACAGATGGATGACTCTTGGCCGTGTTTACCAGAGTCTAAATGAATCACTCCATTGGCTTGAGGAGGTCATTTTATGATTAAAAGCATGGCTTGTCCAACTCTGTAAAAGGCCCCTCAATGCTGGGTTCTTTTTTTAGTCGACAAGGTGAAGGCAAATGTGTTTTACGGTTTGCGTCTAGCTGTCCGTCACTCCCGCTATGCAACAGTTTTTGCCTTCATAAATATAGCCGCTAATATTTTAAAAGATGACAGCGCAGCATCAGAGCAATTCTGAGCTAACTCAGGCAGTGCTTTCTGCTCTGTGGTCACAAATCAAATGGAGATTGCCATGCCCGTGTTTCAAATAAGTGTGCACAAGTGCAGCGTAACCCTACACCAATATCTTTGGGTTAGACTTGGGTGCCAGACACCAGAGAGCGCATGGAGTTGTTGCAGGGCAGAGAGGGACGGCAGATCAAACACTTGGAGTTGGGATACTTGATGTTGCATGATGCTTATTAACATAAGTGGAGGGGGAAGTTGCGTGAGCTGCAATAAACATCATCATTGTTGCAAATATAGTGTACCGTTGATAAAAAAAAATTAAAAGCTGCATAAAAGGAAAATTCTGATACACTTATGTTTGCTATATAGGTAAAGGTTTGTTCAGGTTTAGAAGAAATTAGGTAGATGAGTGAAGACAGATACCTTTTATGTTAACTTTAAGTATGTAGTCAATCCATCCATTCTCTTCTGCTTATCCGGGGTCGGGTCGCGGGGGTAGCAACCTAAGTAGGGAGGCCCAGACTTCCCTCTCTCCAGCCACTTGGGCCAGCTCCTCCTGGGGAATCCCAAGGTGTTCCCAGGCCAGCCGAGAAACATAGTCCCTCCAGCATGTCCTGGGTCTTCCTCTGGGTTTCCTCCCAGTAGGACGTGCCCGGAACACCTCACCAGGGAAGCGTCCAGGAGGCATCCTAACCAGATGCCCGAGCAACCTCAACTGGCTCCTCTCGATGTGGAGAAGCAGCAGCTCTACTCTGAGTCCCTCCTGGATGACCGAGCTTCTCACCCTATCTCTAAGGGAGAGCCCAGGCACCCTGCGGAGAAAACTTATTTCAGCCGCTTGTATCTGAGATCTCGTTCTTTCGATCACAACTCAAAGCTCGTGGCCATAGATGGAGGGTGGGAACATAAATCGATCGGTAAATTGAGAGCTTTGCCTTTTGATTCAGCGCTCTCGTCACCATGACAGACTGGTACCACACCCGCTTCACTGCTGACGCTGCACCTATCCGCCTATCGATCTCACGCTCCATTTTTCCCTATTTCGTGAACAAAACCCCGAGATACTTAAACTCCTCCACTTGGAGCTGGACCTCCTCCCCGACCCGGAGAGGACACTCTACCCTTTTCCGGCTCAAGACCATGGCCTCGGATTTAGAGGAGCTGATCCTCATCCCGGCCGTGTCACACTCTGCTGCAAACCGCTCCAGCGAAAGCTGTAGATCACGACCTGATAAAGCCAATAGGACCACATCAGCTGCAAAAAACAGAGAAGCAATCCTAAGGCCACCAAAACGGATCCCCTCAACACCTTGGCTGCGCTTAGAAATTCTGTCCATAAAAGCTATGAACAGAATCTGTGACAAAGGGCAACCTTGGCAGAGTCCGACTCTCACAGGGAATGAGTCTGACTTACTGACGGCAATGCGGACCAAGCTCTGACACCAGTCGTACAGGGACCTAACAGTCCATATCACAGGGCCTGGTACCCCATACTCCCGGAGTACCCCCCACATGGTTCCCCGAGGGATGCGGTCGAACGCCTTCTCCAAGTCCACAAAGCACATGTAGACTGGTTGGGCAAACTCCCACGCAACCTCCAGGACCCTGCTGAGGGTGTAGAGCTGGTCCAGTGTTCCATGACCAGGACAAAAACCACACTGCTCCTCCTGAATCGGAGGTTCGACTATCCGACTGACCCTTCTCTCCAGAACCCCTGAATAGACCTTACCAAGGAGGCTTAAGAGTGTGATCTCCCTGTAGTTGGAACACACTCTACGGTCCCCCTTTTTGAATAGGGGAACCACCACC
>JAVCKU010000093.1:4538498-4550233 GCA_032273985.1 Hypsolebias coamazonicus
ATCTATTTTAAATACATTTCAATTTATTTAAAAATAAGACAGACTAGTATTTGATGTACAGTATTCAAAACTATTGCTAACTTCAGTAACTTAGTTGTTATAATATTGTGATTAAAAACATGTTAATGCAACTCAAATTGCTCAGAAAGTTAAAAAGCAAATTCCAGCTTAGATTTGAGCTCTTGTCTAATCACTTCTGTCAACATCACAAGCTGAACTGAAAACAAAATGTCAAATGAGAACAAAATAAGAATCCCTGGTGCTTGGTAGCATAAAGTTCTGGGTGTTCAACAGCTGCTGTAGCCACATACTGGGCCTTTAAATCACAGGAACCACAGAAACCATTCAGAGACCTATGCCTTCAACAAAATAACATGGGAAGTAGTACAAAGTGGCACAAAAAAATAACAGATTGGAACCCAGGAAAGAGTTAATAGATACCAAAAGACATAACGAGTGTTTAAAACTTGTGTCTGTTCAGTTTTCATACTAAAAGCTGTGTCACAGCAACTTGTCTGAAAGTCACTTTAACCCTTTGACCAAGATTACAAATCTGAATGAAGAACAGTCCATGAGTCACTCTACAAACTAAGTTATCTCTCTTCCATCTTGTGTATTATGGATACAAACACTGGATATCTGAATGTATGACAAGGCTGTAAAACAGAGGCTTATCATTTCAGGCCAGAAAATGAAACCAAAGCATCATGATCCAATACGCCAGTCTCATGTGGGTGTGCTAATGTTCTGTAACAGAAGTCGAACGACCTCTGCAGAGAAGTACTGTTATTGTTGCTGCAGAAAAGCAGAACTGACAAACAAGTTCCAGATCTCCCTCGTTGCCTCAAAACATGTGGCGCTGCTCCATACAGGCTCTGTGGATGATACTCCAAGACATTAGCAACTTCCTGGCGCAAACTGTGATCCAACAATAACTAAAGATTACAAGAAAATTGTTCAGCTGGGATGTTATTATCTAGGAAAAGTACCCTGATGCATGCTCAATACTTTTTTTTTGCTTTGTTTTGTTTTGTTTTTTGAATGTCCAGAGGACCGGACTTAGCTTTTTTTAGATATCTAGGAAAAGCTTTGTGTCATTGCCTTAAAATATGATACTGGCTATAAAATGTTCTTATCTACATGCTGAAGGTGACATAATTGTTTTTTTTTCCTACTACAAGAACAATTAATAAATCATGCTGAACAATATCGACAAACTTTAGACTAGTTTATAACAGCCACACAGATCAATCTAAAGCATCAGCCAACAACCAAAATGATTTGTTTTTGAACCAAGAATGGCACAACAAACCCACCATGGCAAATGACACAATGAAAAATACATTTTCACGTCTGTACATCAGAAGTGTGTTTTTTTTTCCCCAGAATGGTAACATTTGTCAGTATTTTGGGAACTTTCAGATTAGTTCTCCATTCATTTTGTTGGCATTCCCCCAACCTTCAGGTGTATTGTTTTTTTTGGTGTGTGCGCGCGCTTTTGTACAGGAATGTTAAAACCTTATATATTTCTATGCTATTTATTTTAGTTTAATTAAAATGATAAATGGAAAAATATACCATACAAAGTTTACAGATTTTTACTAAAAGCTTGATTTACTTTGCAGTTTCAGCAAGTATGATCATTATTGTGACTTTTTTCTGACTGTGTACTGACAACCTGATATTGCTGTAGCTAAATTTAACCTACCGGTAATCACAACAGCCTAATTACCAATAACTATTAGGCCTGGGGTATCAAAACCTGGTCTTTGAGAGCAACCCTGCTTGATTTAGAGGCTAATCTGCTCCAACACAACTGATTTGAATAAATGAGATTAACAAGCTTCTGCAAAACATGAAGAAACAATAAACCATCGACTGAGGTGTGTTAGAGCAGGGAAACAAGCAAAACATGTAGGATAGTGGCCCTCAAGGATCAAGATTAGATATCCCTGTTTTAGGCTACAGTAGTGGTAAAACTGCAATTACACTACAATTAACCTATTATGTTGTAAATACCCCATTTGGCAATTCAAAATTGCCCAATTCCAATAATTTGTCTAGCAAATAAACAGTAATATAATTATTACAATATGCCATAATTTTGACATCAACAAAAAATAGACAAAATACTAATAACTTCTACTTCAAAAGGTAAAAAAAATACCAACAACTGATAAAATTAGATTAGTAAATTTGAGACATGGAAATTAGAGATGTGAAATAAAACGTGATGTTTAAATGTCTGGAGGATTTATTAAAGTACAGTATAAACTGGGATGGAGCAATCTGACAGCTTGACAAAGCCCTTTGTTAAGGAGATTACTTAGATTTGTCTGAAGAGAGGAAAGAAGATTATAATCAGTGTTTGATTTTGACTAGAGAGGAATATTTATTCCAGGTTAAATGTTTTCTCCTGACAGCCTTTCTTTTTAACATAGCTTAATTAAAAAAAAGTTTAGTCGCATCCCCAGCGTCATTATTTGTAGCTTCCCATCGTTAGCATCTGTGGACCAGACAGCTAACTGACCATAAATTACATTTTAAATAGACTATATTTAATCTATTTGGGTTTGTGACCGTACAGAAACCCGTTTTCTTGGTGGCAGAATCGGTTCATGGATACAACCATATCAGCCTTTTGTTAGCTTTCAGTGGAATCAGGGCAGCAGCAGCTGTCTGGGTGGGTCTGAGCATCTCTGGCGCTACAGCTAACGAGCGGCTAGCTCGGAGAGAGAGGAGCCAAGCTGGGCCTCCTTCACGGGGCTTCCCGCAGCGGTGGTCTCCGGGCGAAACAGCGTTCATTCACCGAGCTCGTTTCGGACGTCTCGAGGCTTTACCTGCTGATCTTTTGGGCGAATGCGCGGCGTTCAGCCATGGCAGTGGCTGCGGATGTGCTTTTATCAGATTCCCAGGCAGGCAGGCTCTCTCCACTCACACACACAACCACAGGGAAAACCGGAGAACGGGAGCATTACCGTAAAGACTGTATTACTGCGCAACAGAACGCACCCAAGAAAAAGCTTCAGTTAATTTGAAAGCCCATTTCGTACTATAACCTATGTTTTTCGTACTATAACTCAACGAAACAATCAGTGCAATTAATCTTGCGTATAAATTTGTACAAAATATTTTTAATAGGTGAGTTACAAGGTTTACGGTAGAGTACGTTTGTTTTATATTTTTATGTGTTTAAATTCTCTCGTGTGTTTACGGAACACAGCGAAAAACTTTAACTCCGCCCGCTCGGGCTACCTTGGCGTTGTGAGTCGACATTTGTTCTTTTTTTTTTTTTTTGGTTCTCGTCGGAAATATCGCGAGATCACCGGACTTGCCGCTTCATTTCCTGAAAGCGTAAACAGTGGCACTCTCGCAGTGTAATGTAAAGTTACACAGCTGATTATAAGAGAAAATTATCCCATTATGATGCGTTTAAACTTGAACACAACCCAGCGGGTGGCCTGTGACAAAAAGACAGCTGGACTGAACAAGGGTTAAGGTATCGAATTCATTTACTTAAAGACATAAACTCCTTCATGACAGTGATTTTAAGCTGTTTGTGTTCGTTGTGTGTTTGCACCAGGTTTGTGTTGCTGTGTGGGAATGGGTGCTTTCCATCGCTGTTTCAAATGGAGAATCAAGGGAGCGACGAGGTGGAAAAATTGAAGACAAAGTTCATGTCAGTGTGGAACAATGTGAAGTACAGTAAGTGTTTTGCTTCAGGCTAAAACACTCTTATGGGCAGTCCGTACTGCGCATGCTCAATCATTAATGGTTCTTTTAACATGTGTCCCCTAAACAGTATTTTCTCTGCAAAGTATGAAACATCTTGTTGTCTAAATTGGTTTTATACGTCTTATTTGTACAAATCAATGGCATTGTAAATGCACAAAGTAAATCAGAATGGTGCCTGAATTTAGACAGAAGCCTGCTGCAGTTGAATCAGTCCTTAAAATAGTTATTTGTCATACTGTCAAGACTAGATGGTGGAAAGCATAGCATCTTTTCTTGTTCTGTTTCTGTTCATGTAAAGACTGCACTTACTGTGTTTTATATGACTAAAGAAGGGGGAAAAATGTTGAAGACAGGCAAGTAAAAATGGCAAATCCACCTTTGTAGGTGTGCCACCTGATCAAATAGAATAACTCAAAGCCCCTTTTAAAGCTGTCAACCAAGTCTTAATGCATTGTTCATTTATTGTGTGTTTTAGGTTGGGTTCTCAAATTCAAGACTTCATTTAGTAGAAACTCACCCGTGTTTCTTCTAGGGAAGTGCTACCATTTTAAGGCTGAAGGTAAGATGATTTACATATGAGCCGTATGTTTACACTGACTACATTACTTGACCTCAGCATGCTTGCAGAGTTAAGTCTATAATTATACATATACTGTAATGGGTTTTAAGCAACTTTCTTTTGCAAACGTTGGGGGTGAAATACCTTTTAATCATTAGTCTTGTCTTGTGGAGATTTTGATTAACTGGACTTTGCTTTAGGCAAGAAATGTTGAGAAAGTTCTCTGTTAACAATTTATTGAGTTTTACCTGGTTGTTTTGTAATCATTGTTTCTGAAAAGTATTGCAGAAAGAGACACTTCTCTGAATTGTCAAATGACTACTGAATTTTTATGCAGTCTTTTTCTTTTTTTTTAGTTGAATGTTTCTCCTCTTTTTTCACTGAATCTTCTTTACTTTTATTTTTTACAATTTATTAAAATTCCTATCCCAAAAAAAAAAGATGATTGAAATACATGTAATTCCTTTTGGTCAGGCAAGCGTTGACCAGATGAACCTAGTTTATTTTGCATTACATTCAAATTATATTGGAATGTTTCATTCAACCTTTGTTTAAACAGATAAATCACACTGAGCCTCGAAGACTCATTTACAAGTGAGATCTGTTGGACAGACAATAAAAGTGGTTTTATTATGATAAAAAAGAAGAGGCTGATTTAAAATGTTTAGAACAGACATGATCTATTTTTCCCCCAGGTGATGATGATGACTGTCTAACTGAAGCCTGCACTGAAGCCTCCAATGAGGACTTTGCCATGGGAAATGTGGAAGCGTTCCGAAAGGATTTTGCTTCCCGTGTGTGGCTGACATACCGGGAAGATTTTCCTCCACTGCCGGGAAGCACCCTGAATTCTGACTGTGGCTGGGGCTGCATGCTAAGAGCCGGACAAATGATGTTGGCTCAAGCTCTTGTTCTGCACTTCTTGGGCAGAGGTGAGGTGAAAAATGATACAACAGCTGTGCTACAGAATTAGACAGATGTGAAAATGTTGAAGTTGAAACAGGATCTAGATGAGTATGTTAAATTGATTGTAGTTTTAGGACATTTTCATTTGTGAAATTGTTAGTAAAATAAAAACCAAAAACGGACAAAAGTTTAAGTTTCTGTGCCTACGACTAATTGGAAAGATGTAGGAAGAGCCAAATTATGTGAATAAGTTTGATCTTAAACAAAGAAATTAATCAGCTACTGTTAAAATTTGTAAACTTGCTCAGGGGAATGTTCAATTTTGCTATTGTTTTTTTTTTTTCATGTATGAAGGGTAAAATCAGGAAAATAATCAAAACAAAGAAGAAGATATATGTATTAATTTAGCTTATTTAAATAATTTTAGAATGAGCTGAAACTTTGAATTTTTCCTTCCTGATGTAACTAAGAACTAAGACTTGTTTCCAGTAAAAGTTTTTGTATGTCCTAAACTTAAACAGAAATTTTAATTTAGTTGATGCAACACATTGAACCAACAAATTATTTATGTTTTTGTAAGATTCATTGTCTCAAACATCCAAGACTTTGTGAGTCAAAATAAGGACATGACTGTCTAATGCAATCATCTAAAAGATATTTCAAGCTTATTCTTTCCAGTTTGAACTACTGTCTACTTTAGGACATTTATTGATCAATTTCATGTTTAATTCACTTTGAATGAAGGTCATTTTTAACACCTCAGGCTTGATTCTGACCTATTTTGTTGCTCTGATCGCTTCCACTCTTATCTGCTTTAAGGTCCCACTCTGTTTGTAAGGCTGAGACTTTTTAAAAATGATACAACAATCGAACATTATAGTTGAACAGCAGGACTTCTAATCAGTTTCTGAAATGCACAAAAATTCAGGCTTTAAACGAAATTTGCTTCTAATTCCGAGGTCTGTCTTTTATTTTATCACTTTAAAAGGGAAGTAAGATGTGTTGACGTGTCCGGTTCAGTAAGCTGAGGAAAATGGCCAAATAAGTGTTTACTACATTTTATAATGACGGATGTCAGGTTTTAAAACTTCCCTTTTTTCAGTAAAAATAGTGATATGTAGCCATACTATCTGTAATACGTGTTGTGATGTTGTTCACATAGTTCAGTTCAGTTCATTTTATTTATATAGTTTTCTGCTGTACAGCACTTTGGTTGGCCGTGTTGCTGTTTTAAGTGCTCTATAAATAAAATTGTATGGTATATAACGCCAAGTCACAACAGAAGTCATCTCAGGGCACTGAACAAAAGCTTGTTCAGTCCCCCCACCCGAATGTCTAGTTTACTTGTATTTAAGTGTACTTTAAAGCCCATCTGGTGTTAGCAAAATGGCCACGATGTCTTTTGAACATTTCAGAACATATCTAATATATCAGCTTTATTTCCTTCTTCTTTCGGCCGCTCCCTTCTTCAGGGGTCACCACAGCAGTCGAACTCGCATGAAGACTTGGCAATTGTTTTTACATCAGATGCCCTTCCTGACGCAACCACAGACCTCTGAGCTACCACAGCCCTATGTGTGGAGCAGAGAGCTGCCATCTAGGGCACCCGGGGGAGCATATGGTGGGGGTTAAGGGCCTTGCTCAAGGGCCCAGAGTGGGTCGGATGAGGGTGGAGGCAGGTGTGGGTTTTTCACCTTTCACATCCGTATTTTATGTTGGTCCAGGGAGTTGAACCGGAGACCTTCCGAGCACAGGCCCACCTTCTTTTACCTCTGCGACACCACTCCCCCCATAACTAATATATCAGCAAAGACTACCGGTATATATCATTTTATGTTCAAATGTGGTCTTCATTGTTGTTATGCACCTTGAAATGGAAAGGATGACAAAAAAATATCACAAACCACGTCAGAAGATGTAGAAATTTTATTCTAAAATGGTTTTGATGAAATTGTAGTTTTATTTTTTAATGGCCTATGATAAAAGTTTTCCAAAAAAAAAAAAAAAAAGTCATCGTACTTGTAGATAAATATACAATTCTGCATGCCTGCAACATGAACCGTTTGAATTGAGTTCTTTGAACAGACTTACTATAATTGTTTAATATGCAGAATACATTGTGTTTGCATTACATCTGAGATGTTTTAAAGAGAAAAAAAAAATTACACTATCGTCTCAGATTTTCATGGCATGGCCATGTATTTAGTAGCAACATTTTAGGATTTGATTTTGAGGCAGTGTAAAAAAAAATAACAAGTGTTTTCATGCAATATAAACTCAGAGCTGATTTCCATTCTGAGTAACCCTACCTATCCCTGCTTGTTTGTGTGCAGACTGGACCTGGCCAGAAGCGCTCACACTCCAGCCTTTAGACACAGAGACACGGACCACAACTGCAGCAAAGCGTCTCGTTGCTTCTCTGGAGGCTTCTCTGCAAGGTTCCCCCAGGTCCTCTGATAGTGAACCGTTTCCTGCACCTCACGCCCACGCCCAGGGATCGGCAGAGGAGGCAGAAGCTCATTTGAAGGAAATGTACCACTGCACCCTGGTGTCCTGGTTTGGGGACATGACCTCAGCTCCACTAGGCCTACACAGACTCGTCTACTTAGGACTGACACTGGGAAAACAGGCAGGTGACTGGTATGGCCCAGCTGTGGTGGCACACATCCTCAAGTAAGCTTGTTTTTTCTCTCTCTCTTTAATTAATATGATAAGTTTTTAGTCAGTCATCTTGATTAAGGATACAGTTTACACTAAGTTGAAATGTTAAAATGAAATGGAATGTCATTTACATTATTAGTCAATCTAAAAACATAAAAAAGATAAACTGCTAATTGATGTTACTGCGTAAAAAAAAGACTACTGGTAATAAACCTTGGAAATCACAACAAATACAGAACAAAATTAAATTATTACTTAAAATGAAAATACAACCACCAAAAGACAAAATATTTATTCCTGTAAATGTGCACTTTACTCAGATTTTATAAAAGTCATGGCATTTTACCGGTAAATGTCTAGACCTATTATGAAGCCTGAGTCTGTCCTCTTTTTGGAGACCAGATGTAATTTACTGCAAAATTGGTTGTCTAAATGTATAGTAATTACCGGTATATAGACGAATAAAATGTGTTTAATGACTGTGTAGTTATTTGTAATTTGTACCTCACATTGTGAAAATGGATAACCAAAAAAGCGCCAATCAAAATTTATTTTGTTGGAGATTTATGCTAAAATAAACCATGTACTGGTAGTCTAAATTGCCTAATCTTTATTATTATTATTATTATTATTATTATTATTATTATCATTATTCAAACGTGGTTTTCCAACTCATTTTCCTTACTTCCTTATTTTTTTGTCTTTTTCTTTTAGGAAAGCAGTGAAAGAAGCGAAGGAGCCAGGCTTGGCTGGTATAACTGCGTACGTCTCCCAGGACTGCACAGGTATAAAAGTTGATCCTACTGTTGATAAAACCAGATCCTGGGCTCGGCACCTGGGATGAATTTTCTGCTTTTCAGTTGCTGTGACACTCAAGCTGCTTAAGGAGGGGACAGGAGTCTCTGTGTCCCCCAATAAACACATCCATTTTAAATCTATGACATCTCACTTCAACCTCCATGTCCTCGGTGCTGGTTCATGCTGGCTGTGTCTTATTAGAAGTGTTGTGTTAGTTATAGTGAGGTAAAACTAAAAATTATTATTATTTTATTTTTTTATTCATGGGCATGTCAGTTATAATTTTCATTGCCCAAAGGTGGACGATCTGTCTGTTAGCAAAATATCTCGTGAACTACCAGATGAATTTTAATGAACCTCTCAAAAGAAAAAAAGCTGAGTGTACATCTTAACCATAGCAGCTAAACAACTTTAGCGAGCAAAAAAAAAAAAAAAAAAAAAGGGCAAAATAGCCAGTTTTACAGATTTGAAATTGAAATTTGGTTTGGTTGTAGCTGAGAGTCATCCACGTCATATCCACCAAGCACATTTATTTATTTATTTTTGCATTTTGTAACTGTATATTCAAATTTGACCATTTGGTTTGCTCTTTAACAGGCAAATATGTCATCTACTTTTTTTTTAATTTTCCTTTAAAATTGAATAGATATAGCTTGACTGCATTTACAGTTTGTGCAGCTTTATGGACCAAGCATGCTCACTACAGAGATAAAATGGACTAAAGTGCATTCAGAGAACAAAATATTTTAGAAGAAGTGATTTGAAAATGGAAGTGAGGAAAAAACGAGCAAAACCTTGTTATTTAAAATTGTCAGAATGAACATTACACATTAAGTCACGCCCACAACATAATCCTATTGGTGCAAGTAATTATACAATTTGGCTTATTTTTGAGAAATAAATGTCTTATTTTCAGAAACAATTTTAAAAAAATTGCTGGGGCCTGTGGCTCTGGAGGAAAAGTAAATAAATACCATCTATGTAGTTGCTGTGTTGGTTCAAGCTTTCCCCACCACAAAACTCCCTTCAGGACTCCCTGAAAGAAGAGAAGCTTTATCTCAATGGGATCTACCTACTAGATTAGGTGCGGCATCTGCAGTGAAGAGGGTGCTGTACCTGTCTGTAGTGGTGAAGAGAGAGCTGAGTCAAAAGGCGAAGCTCTCAATTTACCGGTCGATCTACATTCCTACCCTCATCTATGGTCATGAGCTTTGAGTTATGACCGAAAGAACGAGATCATGGATACAGGTGGCTGAAATTAGTTTTTTCTCCGCAGGGTTTCTGGGCTCTCCCTTAGAGATAGGGTGAGAAGCTCGGACATCTGGGAGGGACTCAGAGTAGAGCCGCTGCTTTTCCACATCGAGAGGAGCCAGTTGAGGTGGATCGGGGCATATCAGATTTTTTTTTCCTTTCGGCTTCTCCCTTCGTTAGGGGTCACCACAGCGAATTAGTCGCAAGAAGACTTGGCAATTATTTTCACGCCGGATGCCCTTCCTTACACAACCACAGACCACCGAGCTACCACAGCCCTCTGTGTGGAGCAGAGAGCCGATATCTAGGGTGCAAGGGAGGCCTGGGCCTGAAGGCAGTCTGACATGCATGTTTTAGTCTGTGGGAGGAAACCGGAGTACCCGGAGAAAATCCACGCAAGCACGAGAAGAACATGCAAACTCCACACAGAAAGACCCCAGGTCTAACTGGGGATTGAACCCAGGACCTTCTTGTTGTGAGGCAACAGTGCTAACCACTGAGCCGTCGTGCTGCCGACAATTTGGCCGCATTAGATTATTTGAGGAATTTCCTCAAACAGGGAGGATTGTAGGATTGAGTCGTCAACTTTATTTCTAGAGCACAGTTAAAACAGATTAACTGTTATCAAGGTGCTTAAGAGTTTTAAGAGTTTAAGAGTTTTATTAAATGAGTAGAGCAATCACTTGTATAACAAGGCTCTGTGAGAAAGGCTGAATTTGTTCCGGGTCAACCTGACTTGTTCTTTCTGGAAAGAATGCGTTTATCTTACAGGAAGTCAGCGTGCGTCAAATATCTGGGCACTCAACCAGGAAAATGTTTTGAGTGGGGAAAAGTACTGATAAAACTGAAAAATAACTTTCTTATATGGAATGTTATATAATATGTGACGTCAATAGAAAGTATAAGAGTGAACAGAGCTGTATTGAAAATGGGGGATTCTTCATTTGGTTTGTATGCTGTTCAGAGCTCAACTGTACCTTAAAACAAAACCCTGACTTTGCTGTAAATCAAAACCAAGGTGTTATAAGGTTTTTATTTAATGATTCTAGTATAAATTGCAGTAAATAGCCAATATAGTGAAGAGTACAGAGGTGAGGAGGGGGAGATGAAGTGGAGGTCAAAAGGAGGGAGTTGGTGAAGAGTAGGGAGGAGGTCAAGAGAATGGGAGTTGAAGAAGAGGTGAAGAGAAGGGAGGAGGTAAGAGGGTTCTGCCCAGTCTCACCTCATCGATCTCCCTGATCCACCTGTCAATGCCATCAAAGGACCAGCGGTTAGTGATGTCATACACCAGCAGGATCCCCTGAGGAGAGACCAGAACATTAGAACCAGGAGTTCTAGAAGGTCACCTTGCTCCATGCAGGTGTGTGACCTCACCTGAGCTCCACGGGAGTACGAGCGGAAGATGGTGCAGAACCTGCCCTGACCCGATGTGTCCCTGTGGAGACAAGAGCAACAAAGAAATCTTGTCCAGTTTGGAGTCAAAAACTGCAGAGTTCATCCACCAGGACTAGAATTCTATTAATTCAATTAAAAAATACTTTATTGATTCCAGATGAAAATTAAATGTTGTTGTAACTCATCATTCTGGTTTCACTAAAGAGTTGTTATATATGCTGATGGCTGTGGGTAGGAAGGCTCTCTTATAACGGTCTGTCTTACAACGGATCTGAAGAAGCTTTTGACTGAAGACACACTGTTGTTGTATGACAGTCTGATGAAGAGGGTGCTGTGGGTTGTCTATAATGATTTTCATTTTATGAAGAATCCTTCTTTGTACAATCATCTCCAAAAGTTCTAGAGGAGTCCCCAGAACTGAGCCAGCCTT
>JAVCKU010000093.1:4562518-4576232 GCA_032273985.1 Hypsolebias coamazonicus
CAACCAACGGACGTGCTACCAAACTTTCAGACAATGGGATTAACCTGTCTAAATGAAGGTTGAATGAAAAAAGAAAGCTTTGTCAGCTTCTGTCGAGCCTGACGCCATTGTGCAACTGGTTAACATGAAGTGTTGACTTCTCCCCTTCATGCTCTGCTTTGCTCCAATCCGCTCAGCCGCAAGTCATGTAACCAAATCACATGACCAGTCAAACTGCGGGCTTTGTGATTAGAAAATCTTGTTTTATCGTATTGCGATATTATTGCAAATGCAATTAATTGTTCAGCCCTAGTGAAAACGGTACAATTATTTTTTTGTAGGTGTAAAACTAAAAGTAAAGATATTTAACAGAGCATTCACTCACTGTTTGGATATAAAATACTAAGTTTGCAGTTTATGTTGATGATAGAAAGTTGTTCTTGAGCTGATCTCCCTGATAATCTGAATTAAGATTGCTCAGATTTTTGTCTGCTGCAGGTAGGATAAGGACTAATTAAAAAAAAAGATGGTTAATTTTATTTTTAAAGATTCAAACAAAAATGCATGAACATTGACTCAGCAATTTAAAATAGTAAAAAAAAAAGTCTAGCACTCTGTGATGGATTGCGTTGCTGCAGTCATTGTTACCATCGGGCTGCTGATGGGACCTGCTAACTAGACTTGCTAACACTGATTGCAAGATCCTCCATCTGCCTGAATGGACCAAACTGTGGGCCCGCTTGGTTCCACAGGGAACCTTGGATGTTCACTGTCTACTGGACCTGATTCTGGAGGACAGTCTGGGAGGCAGCTGCTGCGCTCCTTATTATCATCAAGCTGCTGAAGGGACCTGCTAACACTGATAACAAGACCACGCCACCAACCGAACCACGCCGCTAACAGTATCATGCTGCTGCTAACTGGACCATGTTGCTAAGATAACCTCACTGTCATCAGAACCACTCTGCCAATATGCTGCTGTAGATTTATTTCTTTTCACTTTTGGTGCCTTAATGTTTCTGTATTTTTGTTGCACGTTTTGAATAAAGTTGTATTAGTAAGTGCTCGTGTTAAGCGTGTAAATTAAGCCGAACTGAACAGAGAATTGTGCTGCTATTGTTCGGTGTTTTTCATGCCATCAGTGACTGGCGTATAGCTTATATCTTTTAGCATACCGTTGGGTGTTCGTTTAGTGTAAATCTTAATTTGTAGCTTAGATCCTTATTTACTGTTTCTTTTTATAATTTATGCTTTTGCTATTGTTGGATGTAGCTGGGACTGTGTACAGTTTCGTTCCACCTCATGTACCACATGTGATGTGAATGACATTAAAGAACCATGAATCCTTGAATCTGCCTTTCAAGCCAGAGATCATCTTATGTTGTGAAATATCAGAACTGTAGACGATTTGTTCAACTCAAGAGAACTTTATGGCCGATCTTGTGCAGTATCACAAGATATAACGTTCAGACTACATGGTGCAAATAACACATTTACCACCACATCAAATTTTAGCTCAGTGTCAGTAAAACTGACCGAATTGTAACTGATTTTGTGTTTGGTGGCAGCCAACATGAAATGAAATGACACCAAAAGCTACATCCAGTGATTCAAAAAAGTTCAATGCAAAAACAACTGGACATCATTTGTAACAGAAGACGTTTCGCTCTTCATCCGAGGAGCTTTCTCAATTCAAAGAGCTGTGAGTGTGGGGTTCAGGTTATAAAGGCTGATATAATCCAGTGATTATTTTCAGAAAGTTTTTATCAGATTCATCCAGTGGTTCACAACATATTTTGCTAACAGTTCGACAAAGTTGACTCCTATTGATACAGGAAAAGTTTTAAACAAAGACCTTGTACCATCTGGCAGCATTTCTTTATGTTTGAGCTACTACCACAATGAATTTAGGTCATACCTGTACATTGTCTGAGTTATCCAAAATTATTTTTTAAATCATTAAGCTGTGCTAGACGTTTTAAATCAAGCAGATAGTAAATATTTATTACTTGTAGAAGTACACCCCATGATTACTTTCTGCAAGTTTCATTTCAACCCGTTCAGTGGTTTGTGAGATATTTTGGTAGCAGACAGACACAGACAAATCCATTATTGTCCGCCTTTGCCTTGGCGGCAGGTGATGAAAAGGTCATTTGAGCTTCGCTGTGATGGATGATGGAGATAATTACAATAAAATATTACAAACTATCTGCAGTGGCATTAAGTATAAATAATTTGAAGTAAATGGGTTGAAACGTTGTTGAAATGTTCCTTTAACTGAGTGACGTTCCAGCTTTGATTCCAACCTGTGACCTTTCTTTTCATGTCGTCGTCTCCTTCATCTCTCAGCTGGGCTCTCTCCCGCATTTAGCGACCCTCTTTCTCGTACCTGATCTAATAAATTGCTCCGTGGGGCAGCTCGACCTCACCTCTGGGCTTTATATGGAACACAAAGGTTGCTATTAGAGACATTAACCTGCATTTGATTTAAGGCTGCATCAATGTGTCATCAGCTATGTATGACAGCCACTATGACTTGTTGCTATAACAGAGCCTTTTTAGCCTTGGCAGCGATATTTTTGTGCAGCCCGGCTCTGACCATAATGTCTGACTTAAAAGTCAAAGCTAAAGATGCAGCTAGTGCACTTCTGTTGTACAAACTGAGACAAACATAAACAAAATGGTGACAGTTATTCCCAACAAGACACATTTGTAGTATATTGGCAAAATAACCAAATGTTTTAACAGTTTCCAAAACTTAAATTAATATTTATCTATTTTATGTAACTATGTAGCTTACAGTTTTATTTTTAATTGTTAATTTTTGAAGAAGTTCATAGAAGCAGAAAAGAAACATTAGCTAAATCAGAGCTAAAAGGTAAAATGTGAAGAACCATAGTTAAGTTAAAATCGGCAAAGCTGTGGCTAAACCTTAATTTAGCCGAGCAGTAACATGCTACGATTAGCAAAATCGTAGTGAAAAGATAAGGAATAAAACCGTAGCTAAAACTTAAAGTAGCAAAAAGTAGCTAAAAATCAAAAGTGACTTAATGGTAGCTCAAAGGCAAAATTTGTAGAATGGTATTTAAACGTTAAAATGAGCAAAACTTTGGCTAAAAGATATGTCACAAAATCAAAGCTAAAAGATAAAATGTGCAAAACAACAACTAAAAGCAGAACAGCAGTAAAAAAAAAAAAATAATAAAAATCATGCAAATTATAATTAAAAACTAAAAGTAGTTGATAGCTAAAAGCTCCATTAAAACTGTAATTAAAAGCTAAAAGGACCATAAGAAGACAAAAACAAATTGTGTACAGTGAATCAAATTTCAACAAGAACAATGTTTTGAAGGAATCGAAGGGATTTCAATGTATTTATGAAACTTTCAATAAAATATATATTTTTTTAAATTTGAAAGTTACAAAAAACTTAAAGTCACAGCACTATTCCCAAATGAGCTGACCATTTTGACATTTGAATGATTAAATGAGTACAAAGTCTGTAAAACAAAAAGAACAAATATAAACTGGGAAAAAATTATGTGAAACGTAAAATGTACTGTGCAGTGTTATTCTGATTATTAACATTTTCAGAGTGAAAATCTTTCACTGAAGCGTTGACAGATGAAACGTTTTGCTCTGCTTTGCTGTATGCTGACTGTTAATGATCTTCATATGAACGATCAAGTAATTTACAATATTTACTCAGAAAAATACTTTTTTTTTAAATGAAGAGGTGCATAAAGCTTATGAGATTCATTCATCTGATAACAGTTAGAATCAGAATTTTTATATTAAGCTGACCTGAGCTCCATTTATATAATCTTTAGACTTTTTTTTTTTTTTTTTTAGGCTTTTTATGTCAAGTTAACAACAAAACTGAAAAAATAAAAAAAAATTAAAAATAAAAATACCAATAAATGAGATGCGAAACTAAACTTTTCTGCTGCTGTTTTCTCACAATACAAACTGATCAAGGATCAGATAAACTGCACTTTTTTTTCAGGCCTCTCTTGTAAATGACTCTCCGTGGCTCAATGGGATTAAACTGTATAAATTAAGGTTGCATGAATGAATAACTTGATCCTTAAATGTGGAGAAAATGTTAGAGCCAGTTTCCCCCTTTGCTTCAGAGACACAGAACCTCAGCAATTTTTTGCGCTATTTCAGAACTACCTCTGAAGAAAGTGGACAAGCAGTTTGAGTTCAGTCTCACTTGAGTTGCTTCTTGGCTGCAGTTCCACTGAGTTTCTTTGAAAACTGTTTAAATTTGGTTTCAGATTCAAGCGTTTTAGTCTATGTAGCCCGTTGTCAGAGATTGCCCATTCCTCCCCTTAAACAGTCTTCATCCACTGATATCTTTTAGGATAAATCACAGAAGCAAATTATTTTATTCTTCACTTCTTCTGAACCTCAGGAGTGGAAAAAAAAAAATCCATGACTGTTAGTTTTTCACAAATATGTAAGAATGTGTGAGGAGAAGAAAAAGTTGAGGGAGGCAATGTCAATTTATTTATGTAGCTTGTAAAAACAACACAAGTGCGTTACAATTTAGTCAAATTAAAATGAAAGCACGAAAGAAGAGCAAGAAAATACTTCTTGTCTCATTAAGGAAATACAAGTTAACAATAAAATAGAACACACAACAAGAAAAATCAGCTCCAACTGGTTCTCAAGCTCTGCCTGAATCAAACGTCAGGGAAAAAAGACGAGTCTTGAGCAAAGATTTAAAAGTCTCGACGCTCTCAACAGTCTCAGCGATCTTTAAATGATCAAGCAAACTATTCCACAGTTTTGGAGCAGCAACCACAAACACCTAATCACCTCTGGACTTCAGTTTGGGGATATCTAAGAGAAACTGGTCGGTAGACTGGAGTGCTCTCATTGGAGTGTAGATGTTAAGAACATCACATAACTAAGATGGGGACAGGCCTTTTAAAACTTTAAAAACAAGCAATAAAATCTTAAAATCAACCCTGAAGTGGACAGTAGAGAAGCCAGGACGAGGGTTCTGCGTTCATGTTTTCCAGTTGTTGTTAAAAGACGAGCTGTAAGCCGTGTAAAGATGATTTATCTAAACCAACATACAGTACAAACATTATAATAGTCCAAACAAGACGTAATAAAAGCGTGAATCATCTTTTCAAGGTCTCTGAAAGGGAGAAATGACTTCACCTTGGCAATCAGCCTTGGAAGAAACTGCATTTATCTGTTTGTCTAATTTTAAAACTCTGTCTAGCAGCAGCTGGTTTCGGCTGTCAGCAGCAAACTGGTTGATCCACTGTGAGAGGGTGCTATTTATAAGACTAAGCTGAATACAGCATCTCAGACTGAGAAAGTCTTTCGGACGAAAGACGAAACGTTTCTACAATTTTTTTCTTTGTTTTTTTTTTTGTTTTTTGTTTTTTTGAATGTCCAGAGGACCAGACTTAGCTTTTTTCGATTTGTAAGGTAGACCTTTTATTCATGTAATGTGTTATCTATGGAATAGGTGTTAAAAATCTGATTCAGCTTAATGTAGCATCTACATCTTTTCTATTTTTTTCCACAAAATTACTCCACTATTTTTAGCTCGTGACATCACCGTTTGTTTTTCCTTCAGCTAGTTTTCTGTAGCCTGCATGGCTATAGGTGGCTCGACTGTTTTGCTGAGGATGTAAAATTATGGAATAACAATATGCTACAGAACAACAAACTAATTAGAAGAAATAAAGGTGTAGTTGGATAATAAGATCATGTTGGGAAGGTTACTTCGATAATGATTCATGGAAGAAGTTAAAGTGTTTGGATATCTGCCCACTGAGGAAACCCGTGTTTAAGCGGATTCTTTTTGAACTTAGATTATTTTAAGTTCCAAGTGAGGAAACAATTGTGGATTATCTGAATCTGACTCCCCGGGTGGCCTTGAAACAGAAACAGACTTATCAATTTCTCCTGGGAAATGTGTAAGGAAAAGCTTCGTCTATCGCACCATCCCCCACCCCCACTATACTCTTGGCTTTGTTCGGATGAGGAGCGAAACGTCTTCTGTTACAAATAAAGTTCAGTTGTTTTTGTATTGAAAGTTTTTTTTTTAATTTCATCATGTCCTGGATGACTAAGAATCTTCACCAGCTCATGGCTTTGTCCATTTTTTCTATCTAAAAAATGTATTCTGAAAAGGATAAGAAGGCTGCGCTCTTAAAGAGCAGCAACCACGTGCACTCCGCCCATTTTTCAGACGACGGTACATATTCTCATTCTATCTCGGTGCAACGATAAGCCTCAAACTCAAAATCTCACCACGCTGCCGAGCACATAAAAAGTTGTGATTGCTGCAATGAAACAGTAATTCATGCACACACAACCTCTTAGAGTGTGTTTGCATGCATGATATGCAGTGCAATGCAAAGGTATTAGCTTGTAATGATCGTCTGACTAATTGTCAAATTCAAATTCCCATTTCTGGAAGTCAGCATCAGGGTCAGAACATAATGGCCAGTTATGGTAATATGCCTTTCAGAGTTCTCTGGTTAGCTTTTTTGTGTGTGTGCAGTCAGTGGTTTTCTGACAAATTTGTGACAAATTTGGGGGTATTAAGAGTAAAACGACTGGCTTTTAGCAAAGACAAGGTTTAAAACTGCTTTGGCACAGTTGAGCGCAAAACTATTGTGCACAAATGGCGTTCCGCAGTATTTAACGCCTACAACACACACAAAAAATAAAGCAAATTGTGAACAAGTATGAGGAAAAATATCACAGATGACGACACAGCTAAGATCATGAATAAATTAGTGCGCCCATTACTCTGACACCACTGCACCCATGGCCTCATTGAAATATAGGTCTTTTCAACACATATACCTAATACAGTATACTAAAAAAGAACATTTAAAATGATTCAGTGGCCTATGTGAACGCATTAATTTTCAGTACTAAAAATATATTTTAAAGCAGGTTTGGAGCCCTTCTTCTTGTGTGGAATGCATAATGGATTCTTGTGTAATCCATTATGGCGGCTGAGGAAACGGGAGATAAAGAGTCTTCAGCAGCACCCACCCGGGGTTGTTCTTCTTTAAATGAAGTTTTAATAAAGAACGACGGAGAGGCTGCACAAGGTCAATTATCAGGCTTTGCCCATCCACTGATTCGCTTCTTGGATCCCCGCGCCTCATGCACCCTAATACCTGTCGGTCATAGCCTGCTGATCTACATGTAAAAATGTCAGACGGCCGTATGAAGGCTGAACCTATCTATCCAACACCTCTGTCAGTGTGCGTTTACTGTTGACTATTTTTCGTCCTGACTGGCACATAAGGTCGCCTGTGTTACAGACTGGCAAATCAGGGGAGCCGACTGTGGTCGCTGTTCATTTGTCACCCCCTCGTTGAGAGGGATATCTCTTTATGCATCAAGAATACGTTAAAAGTCACTGGGGGCAGAAGTGGAGATATTAATTTTGCTTGTCCGGGTGCTCAGTCAGCGTTGAAAGTTGAAAGGCCTCCCCCCAACCCCGCTCAAACTGTGAGCTGGATTTTAATGTGCACGGTGCTTATGAATATACTTATGTATTCATTTGAGCAATAATCGCTGGGCTGGGTCCCACACAGAAAAACAAACTGCCTAGCTTCCGGCAGCCATTTTAATTAAATGCCATGGATTGTCAAATTTATTGATCTCCCTCCCCTTTCCTGACACAACCCTGAAGAATGTCCTGTGCCATTTCCATATCTTTAGTGGATTCTTCTGCTAATGTGAGGTGAGGGATGAAAGGAGATGGAGGTCTGCTTGGCTAAATTAGGCCTGGCGCTCTCTCGCACGCAGCTCGGAGCAGAGGGAAAGAGGGAGGCGAAAATGGATGTGGATAGGCTAAAGTGGGGTTGCACGAGTCCTGAGGCGGTAGCCTGCGAGCTGCAGCGAGACCTCGCTCTCACTCTTGCTCTGTTAGAGCAGATCTGTGTGCAGATGGGTGTCTGAAAGGCCTACAGCTGTTCTCCTAATTGTTCATTAAGTGTTCTATTGATTCCCCTTTTTTCAAGTACATGTGTCTTTCAGCGGCTGCTCTCCATGTGATGAGGCAGACATGAATGCCACACACACATACACACATGCTTGCACATTACGCACGCATCCTGGCTTGGCCAAGATGACAGCACCGGCTGATGCCGAAAATGTGAACTGCCACTTCTAATCCCAGACTCTTCTCTCAGTGGGGTCCGGCAGGGGCTGGAAAGCAGAACCTCCATCAGCGTACCAGGCGTTTTATTTTCCAAACTTTTAGCATCAATCAATTAAAGTGCTGGCTGCCGTGTAGGGGAAAAAAAAAAAAGTTTAATTCCTCGTTAAGCGGCAGCAGCCTCAGATTGCACCTGGCTGATAAGAGAGCCTGATACTCTTGTCTGATTACTCAGGGAGAGTGCAAGCTTTATTTAGGCAAAAAAGAGAAAGAAAATGATGACGTAAGACATAAAGAAAAGGAGATGAATGGAAAGATTAGCTAAGACAAGAGGAGGCAAACAGGGAGCAAAGAAGAAAACCAAAAAAAATGTTCATAGGTACTCACTGCAAAATCAAAACTAAATGAAATGAAACAAAAATAACAAAGCAAAAAAATGTTATTCCGAACTATATCAAATGGTGAAAACTGAAGAAATTTACTCCGGTCATTTTCTAGTTATGTTGATATGCAATCCTGAAATGCAGGTACGCATTCAGTCTGAACAAAATTCTTTCTTCTTCATTCTTTACTCAACAAATTTGAGCATATATGTACCAATACGTTAATATTGGTTAATAAAACCTTCCATAACTGTATTGTGGCCCTTCCCTTGACCCTAAAAGTGCCTGTTGGTGCTTGTCAGGTATAGCTGTCATTTCTAACCCGAGCCCTAAGCCCGGCCCGGCCCCACCCAACCCGAATTCGGGGCAGACCATGCCATGATAATGTGCTGGATGGGCAGGCCCGGTCGATGTTGGGCTTTTATTTAGGTCAAGATCAGCCGCGATCCAATTATATGATAACATGTCCTGCCATACTTTCACCAACCGCACACGGCCATTTCACCACAAGCTGACCGGCCCTAAAAGAGGTAAAAAAGTTCAGTTACGCTTCAGATGGGACTGTACAGTCAGGAAGTGATCCATCGCCCAAATGGACGTTCATTCAGCCTCTGCACTCAGTGGACGCGCACGGCCGATGACCCAAACGGGTGCGATCCCAAAGCAGACGTGTCAGAGCAGGGTCCATGAATAAATCAGAATGCAGGCAGAAACAGGGGGCTCTTTCATGGCCATGAAGGGACAAACACCCCCTCGGCTCGGAATATTATGCAACTTATTCAGCTGCGCGTCCCCGATCGTTAATAACTAATTAAAAATGTCTTCTTCTTTTTCCCCGGTAACAGCAGCACGACCATGAGTCTGTGTGAGCAGATGAGTATGAATTAACACAGCAGCGTGAAATAAATCAGCAGCATGGATAGTCACCAGCACATAATAATCAAGTGGCAATACAGTGATTTTTATTTTCTATTTTTTTTTCACATTGATAATCCTGATTAGGGATTCATGAGTCCAACAGGGCAGAAGCTGTTCCTCTCAGCTTCCTCAGCTGTTCCTTCTCAATCCCAAATGGCTCTTCCATGCACACTGCCATTGCTGACCTCTTTTAGTCATTTTGACTTTCCTTAAGTAAACAAATATCTGTGGTTGTAGACATTTATTAACTAAATTTGGTTGGAATTTTTTCAATTTAAGAAGACATTAATTAAAAAAACAGTTTTTAGTTTTCTTTGTTTGTTTGTTTTGTTGTTGTTTTGGGTAGGGAGGTTTTTACAACACATACGTATCTTTAAAGCCAGCAGTGCATTAATTATTATTATTTTTTTAATAATCAGTTTTGCTTAGTCTTTTTTGTTTAATATAACTTTTTGTATAATGTTTAATAACTTTTTTGTTTTTGTTTAACCTTTGTGTCACTCAGTAATAAAATATTATGTCACCTGAACTGTAAGGTCATTAAATAATATGCGCAAGAAATTGACAAAAGTTTGCTTTAAATAATCATAGTTATTTATTTATTTATTTATTACTTTTTTCATTGAGTTTGGGTTGAAGCAGCTTGTGTTAATGAGTTTATGATTTTTATAGAAAAGGTGGCATTATATGGAGAAGTCAATGCTGCAAACAGGAAGAAAAAAAGCCTCAGACAAACTATAACTATTTCTCTTTTTTCCTCTACTTTCCTCTTAGCCTTACAATTTGGCTTTCAAATTGGACTCAGCGCTTCAGTGAGTCAAGTCATATACTCCCAGCCTGGGTGGTCATCTCCATTTCTTGAGCGAGAAAATTCCATCGGCCTTCCTGCATCGAGTCGAGCAATAATGTTCTCTGTAAAACACAATCAGTCAGCTCCCTCCTCGCCTTTGTATAAGGCTCGAGTACCCCCAATCAATACTGGCTGGCTGGGTGACTTATCATTGCAGCTTGGATTTTAGGCCGAACAAAGCTGAAGTGAGCAGGGCAGCAGACAGTGAGCTGCATCCTGATGCAGACATGAGCCAAAAAGTCGACCTGCCCAACAAGCACTGACCAGTTTATTTTGAGGCAATACCGCAAAAAAGCAATAATACTTCGGACTCTACATACTCTCTTTTGTAAATGGATGTGATGAGAATGTATTTTCAGAATCCTGTTTTTTTCCCAAAATTTTTGTGCAAAAGGGCAGTTTTATAAACTTGCCCACAAATGATGTTGTAATTTTATCTTTATTCTGAAGCACTACCACATTTTTCTGACTATAAGACGCACCGGATTATAAGGCGTAATATCAATGAACAGGTCTGTTTTCATACATAAGGCACATTAAGTGAAACAAAAGAGTTAGATAAGTCAAACTTTATTCAACTCATTTACAGTAACCACATAAATAAGTTTGAGGCCAGTTAGCAGAACCAGAATCAATACATAAGGCACACCTGGATTATAAGGCTAGTTGTCGGTTTTTGAGAAAATTAAAGGATTTGAAGTGTGCCTTATAGTCTGAAAAATATGGTAATAAAAATCAGGACATATTAAAAAAAAAATCTTAAAATTTTAAATGGTGATCCTTAAAATCTAAAATAGAGTCAGCAATAACTAAATAAATAAACAAATATATAAATTAACTAAAAATACAATAAGACAATGATTTTAATAAAAAAAATGGAATCAAATGCATAGAGCAGAATAAAATATTATGAAATGTAAAAATAAGACAATGAGTTCCAGGATGTGTTTTTGGTCCTCTTGTTTTCAAAAGTTACATGAGTATCTGTAAAAATTTTAAATCAATTTTCAGATTCATTTGTGCTTTTTTTGTGTCCATAAAGTTATTATTATTATTATTATTATTATTATTATTTTTTTACTGATTAGCTGAGTTCCTCATTTTAATAATCCAGTCATTTGTTTTAAAATGTGCAAACTACAGAAGCCCACCTGTCAGAAGCAGCCTGTGGTGCACCATGTCGCTCTGTAGTCAACTAAAAAGTTGTGTCCAGGTGAAAGTTGATGACCGTGTGCTCTGTTGACATCTACACAGCTTTTCAGAAGCACAGCTGTGATAGCTCGTGCACAACTACGGTAGCTGAAGGCCATGGATGATGTGTGCACCTGGAGTTGTCTATTGGCCTTGCATGTCTCTGCAGTTTTTAAACAATACTTTCAAGGACTCTACTAAACTCACACGCCTTTTATTTCTTGCACAGGCCACTGTAAAGATGTAAACAATCAGCTCCATTTGTCTCATCATTTGTCTCTTTAAACACAGATTTATTTATGTATTAACTTCAGAGCTGACTGAAGAAATGATATAGATGATTAATTCTTGAGTTTAAAGATTTGGCTACTTTCTTACATTATTGTAGCAAAAACAAAATGTTTAAGTTACATTTTTCTTTTATTGTCTCCTACAAGCTCAAACTTTAGAAATGATAATGGTCCAGATTCTGAGGAATACTAACTTTAAGTGTAAAATTGACTCCCTATGTTAAAATCAATTAATATTAAACTACAAAATGCATTGGAAATCATTTATTATTGTTTTTTTTTAATCCTTGCACAAACAAACTGGGTATTTTTGTATATAAATAAACATAAATATGTATCTAGACCATCTCAATGACTCAAATTCTATGTTGGATAAATCCTTGATGAGTGCATTTGTGTGCGATATTTAAGGATGTATTTTATTAACTGCTCTGGCATCATATGTTAAAAAAACAACAACTTTGTTTTCATCTTTGAACTAATTAGCCAACATTTGCAAGATTACCAGGTGTCTGCCTCTGAGCAACTGAGCAAATTGTTTTAATCCGTTAACTGAAAGAAATTAATCGGCCACTACTAAATATGCATCTGAATTCATTAAATGTTGCCAAGCATGAGCAGCACGTGTTTAAATGGTTGAGTCAATGATCTGCAAATACCTGCCTCCCTTCTTTGTGTTTACCGTGCTGTGTGTTATGATTTTAATAAGGAAAAATATTATTTCATGTGTAATTTGTGGAATGATTTTTTTTTAAAAAAGAACAGATAAAGTTAAATGAACAAATGAATGTTGTTTGTTTGCAGAACTCATGGAAATTGGATGTCTTTTTGTTATGCAGCTGGACGATGCACAGCAGCTACAAGCAGTGGTAAAACAGAGGCACCGATTTACCTTCCGGGACATTCGCAGACTAAAGATTAACCAGCTGAATTCTAAGTTGGCCGACTGTTTACTAACATTTCATTTTCTATGAGCACTCTACTACAATAGTGAATAAGAGGGTTGGAGGGATGATGTTAGGGATTGTCTTTCACTTTGCTGATGTTTGCAGCCAAGAAGGCCCATTAATGGGCTCTAATTGGATTAGTGAAGAGAACATGTTGACATTTGCAGTGCGCTCACATTCCAGCCTTGCTTTACCCATTATGCTAATTCAACCATTATATCTCTGGTGGGTATTAATGGGACTGACACAAGTGATCTTTCAGGTAAAAGACGGTGAAATGGTCTGTAAACAGACAGAATTGATTCCAAGGCTGAAGCAATTGTCACCAGCCGGCGCTGAGCTGCACCGATACCCTCCTCCTTTTGCTTTTAGCTGTCTTCCTTCCTCGTCTTTTCCATCGCCTCCCCCCACGCTCCTCCACCCTCGTCCGGCCTCCCAAATAGTCTCTGACAGCGTTCAGCAGAAGCTGTCAAGGCCATCAAAAAGGTACCCAAACACAGCGTGAAACGCCGACTGCTTACAAAAATGAGATTTGATCAGAATCAATACAGTTTACCCCTCTTGCCCAACACCAAAGCACATCCATCCCACAGCACAGTCACTATTAGACGGCGTATTAGGATCAGTTGTACAACAAACCCTGACTCTCGGGTTAGTCTGCTTACTGTCAGGGAAAAACTGCTCTTATTTCACAGAAACGCTGCTCCTGAAACACTGAAGTCTGAAGTTTGACTTATTTTGCTTATTTGAAGATGGTCATCTTTCTCCATCTCTCTCTTTCTAAAATAAAAAGTAAGAGTAAATAAGTAAAAAATAAATTAATAAATAAATAATAAAAAACACTGAACACCATGCTTTGAGGTGAATTTATTGTAACTCGTTGTACCGAGCCAACAGTTTTCAAAAGATGGTTATTCTGATCAATTCATCTACCAGAGAGACTTATCTCAATTTTGATTTTCATGTTAAGTAGAGTTGTAATTCTAACTGCATTTTATATA
>JAVCKU010000093.1:4723642-4734024 GCA_032273985.1 Hypsolebias coamazonicus
CCCGACCTGTCAATCAATTCAGTAGGCGTGTCAGCAAATGACCAATCAGCGACCTCAATTTGTCCCGTAGGTAAACGTCTGTGGAGCTGTGCTGCAGCTGCTCAGGGTGGACACTCGAGTATGATGTCTGAACCCTCTGCATACAGTACGCCGTATGTACGCGTGAACGGACGTACGCGGAGGAATACTGGGGGCTTTAATTATGTGTGCAGCTGGTTTTGTCTGTCAGCAACAAACTGGTTGATCCACTGTGAGAGGGTGCTATTTATAAGACTAAGCTGAATACAGCTCCTCAGACTGAAGAAGTTTTTCGGAAGAAAGACGAAACGTTTCTACAATTTTTTTTTTGTTTGTTTTGTTTTTTGAATGTCCAGAGGACCAGACTTAGTTTTTTAAGGTTCTAAACTCTAGATGCTCTAAAAGCGCAAAACACAGCGAAAGAGAGCAGACCGACTGATGCTATGATTACTGAGCCAATCAATGCCTGGGATACAGAGCACAATGCTCTGGTTGGTTGCCTTCCATCAGTCAGCCAACTATGCGACGTGCAGTGGTGGATTGGCCATTGGGAGTACCAGGACATTTCCTGGTGGCCTGGCCTGCTCAGTGACCGCCGAGGGGCTGGACTAAAGGCTCGGTTCATGTTGCACTTGATTATTTTAAATAAACAGTCCATCCGGCTTGTGCTGTTCACTCAGGTATCTTCACTGAAGCTCCCACAGACTGAACAGTAGTGATGGAGAAAGACACCAAGATTATTTGTTCTCGCCCGCCTCTCTGTGCGTCCATCTTTTCTCTAGTTAGGTCATATAGCTTGTAGAAAGAAGTGAGTGTGACAGCCAAAGAAGAAAGGCTGAGCAGTGAGGGAGAGGATAAAAAAAAGAGGAAAGCACTGGCTGCTGATGGTGTTGTGTATACAATCGAGTTGACAACCCGCAAAATGGTGAGTCCACGAAAGTCGAACCACAAAGTACCGAGGGACTACTGTACATTGGATAGTTATTTTACCAAGGTTAGAAAGAAGACTCTGACATTTTAAGTTAAGAAATTTGTTCAGATTGTCCAAGCAGCTAGGGTTTAGTTCGAGAGATTGTCTGAGAGGCTGTTTCATCAACAAAAACTGCTCCAAAATCAACATTCAGGTTTAAGCAAAGTTTGCAGATGACACAGAAACCTTTTGTTGGAAATTTGAATCGTCATACAAGTCAAACATGAAGTTGTTTGCACTCAGTGACCAGAACTTTTAGGAAAAAGTTGGAAAAAAACACTATTATCATTAAAGAAGATACCATCATGATTGAAGACCATATTAGATTCACTAATGTAGCATCTTAAAGATTTTCTACATTACTTCATTTGCTGTCTTCAAGAAATGCACTCAATGGTCTTTTTCTTAGATACACCTTGCTAGCGATGGGTTAGACCCTTTTAGCCTTCAGAGCAGCCACAGTTCTTCACTGAATTTTTCTAACAAGGTATTATAAACAATTTTCTGAGATTTTAGTCCATATTGACACAATAGCATCACACAGCTGCTGCAGATTTGACACACTTGATGCAAATCTCCCATTCCATCATATTCCACAGGTGCTGGATTTGATTGAGGTCTGGTGACTGTGGAGACAATTGGAGTTCATTTACTCAATATTCAACAGACCAGGCAATGTTTTTCCAGTCTCTTATTGTCCAGTCTGGTTGAGCCTTTGCAAATTGTAGCCTCTGAGATGGTATTCAGCAGAACTTGGTTGTAACGAGTTAATGAGATGTACCAGTAGTGTAAATAATGAGCTGTTTCTATCATCGCAAACCAGTCTGCCCATTCTCCTCTGACATCAGAAAGACATTTTTGCCCACACATTTATTTTTTTATTTTTTGTACCATTCTTTGCACAAAACACTCATGTCATGTTCAAAGTCACGTAAATCCTCTTTCTTCCCCCATTCTGATTCTCAGCTTGAACTTTAGCAAGTCAGCTTAACCACATCTACATGCCCAAATGCTTTGATTTGCTGCCTTGCGATTGGCTAATTATTTGCATTAACGCGCAATCGAACAGGTGGACCTAAAAAGTGTCGAGTGAGTGTTTGAGCCCAAACGCAAACAGACTCAACTCTAGAAGTCATCAATCAAAGTGACATTCAGACACCTGTACTTGTGTTTTATGAAGTGTTGTTGCATTTTATGTTTTACTATTGTAGTTGTGTTGGTGTTCTGGCTAGTGTTGTTGTCCACCACACAAAGGATAACTTAAAAAAAATACATTTTAAATTAATGTATGTGATGTCATTAGTATTCTAAAGTGCATTTGGTGGTTATATTGAGTTGTTTCTGTGCATGAATGTGTCAGTTGGATGCTCATGTTAGTAATGTCAGTGATGAGTGTCTTTCCAAGAGTCACAGAATGACTGAGGTAATCAGACTGGATGCAATTACTCATGTGTCCAGTGTCTGTTTATCTAGTAACAATGTACCAAGGGCATTTAGTGGCAAATGGAGAGCAGGATTAGGCTCTCCGGGGGAAGATATGTCCAGATGACACTTTCACCATCCACAAACTCCTCAGCTATGTCTGTGTGTGCAACTGAACCAGCAGCTTCACAGTTACAGCTGACGAGATACTCTGACCTATGCTGAGCAGTTTCAGCTGATGCGTAGATTTCACTGCATTCCTCGGCAGGGGGGGTCAAATCCCAAATTTAGGACTTGCAGACAGTTTGTGCTAACTGTTTTGATGAATTACAGACAAAACTGACTCACTGAAGCAAAAGGCAAATACACAAGGTGTATACATGTACGGTAATTGCTTACTTTGGTTGTAAAGGTTTGAGTCCAACACTAAAATACAGTGTTTGTTATCACGTAGGGTTTTCCTGTTGGTGAGAATTGCTGCAACTGTGTTGGTGACTTTTGCCCTCTGCTGGTTGCCCTTCCTGTCTGACTCCAGCCAGGCCCTGCAGGTGGTCAGGAGGATCTTCCCTGTGGCTCGGGGTCTTTTTGAGGTACATTGCAGAATCTTCAGTTTCAACTCTGAGCTAAATCCACATCAACCAGACTTTGGTTTCCTTTAAAAACATTTGTCATGAAAACATTTGTTCTCTTGCTATGTAGGCATCTCATTAATGTTTATTTCTATTGTAATGAGTTATGAGCAGTGTGAATCAAATTCAAAAGATGGGTTCAGCTTTTATATTGTTTTTTGTAGTTATTGTCTGTGGAAGCAGAGAAGATAATCATATTTAGTTTAACTGAGAAACGCTCTTTTGTATTAATCTAACAAGGGTGAGTCAGGTCCTTGTGGACAAATTCTTCTTTGTTGAAACTAATTTGAGGCTGTTTTGGTCAAAGTGGTTCAAAATGTCCTGATGCATGCTCTATCATCCAAGTAGATGAATCTAACAAGATTGAGTCATGTCCTCTGGACGGATTCTTCTTTGTTGAATCTCAACGGTTGACTCAACCTTATATTCATCTACTTGGATTACTGAGCATGCATCAAGACCTTTTTATATTAATGTCTTGTGAAATTATTTTTGTACATCTGGCTGAGCAGATCATTTGGGAGTCTTCCAGTATGTGACAGTTTAGTTTAAAGTTTAAACTCCTGTGTACTGGTTTTCATAAATTTGGCTTTAAGTTGTGCCTGATGCTTTTATTGACGTCACACGCAACCCGTGAGGCACTCCTCGTTCCCTTACTCTCGTCGGAGTGAATTCCCTTCCAGCTCCCAGTGCTTAGTTGGCTGGAAATGGATACCCCGCTGGATCAAAGAAAACAGTGGAATAAAATGGTGAAAGGTCAAGAGATCAGTTTCAGCCTATCCCTGGGAGGTGTTGGGATTCATGATGTACAGAAGGAGGATACAGATAAATCTAACTAATTTATGGCCAGATTGTTTTCAGCACTTCATAGCTCAGCCGTGTTCGAGCCATATGGACTGATGAGTGGGGCCACTGATACACTGATACACTTAAAGGCGTATCAGAGCACTTTGGACAACTGTTTTTTTCCTTTTACTGATATCTTGAGAAACAAACTTGCTCAAACACCTATATGGCATTAGCCTTAGGAAAAACAATCTTGGCTGACGTCTAGTTCAGTTGTATATTGGTCACTGAAATATGATACTTAAAAAAGAGCTGTGATTACAATATACAAAAACAACTTGTAACACTTCTGACACCCCTGTGTTGAAAGCTGTTATGGAAGAAGCGGGGTTAAAGTGACGCCCTGTGCTTCTGTTTGAATGTGTGACTGACAACTCAGAAGCCAAGCTCTACAGCTCTTGTTTCTGAAACCCTGTAACTTTGAGGTGGCACCTACTACACGGTGTTATGGATGTGAACTGTAATTATGTTACAGCAAGCACCAAGGCAGCATTTGTCTGATTAATTGGTTCAAACATAATGCACAGGGTGTGAGAGACTATAATCTGCTTTGATGACAGCGTGAAAGGTTTCAAGTCGTCCTGAGCTGAAATTCTGCGCATAAGCAGACCTCTTTGACGAGAGGTGCGGGCTAAGAGGGCTGGTTGGACAGAACAGGGCTGCTGACTGGTGGTCCTGGCGACTTCTTGGAGGGGGAGCAGTTGTAAGTTTACCCACCGGGTTGCATTCTGCCGTCTCATGTTGCTGCCTGCTCACAAAAATGGCACCAAATGCTTCTCCCTGTGAAATTCCTCTTTGGCTTCTAGGTGACTGAGCCTCGAGGCCAAAGCCCCCACCACCTCCACCACCAAATTCAAGTGTTGCCTTCAGGAGGAAACGAGGAAGTTGCTTGAAATTAAGCAGTAAAGGGGGGGAAGGAGGATGAGGCTGTGATAGCACCACTCCATGCTGCTGACTAGGTGGCCATTAAAATCTACACAGTTGTGCAGAAAGCAGCTGTAGAACACGGAGGAGAGAGGAGGGCAGGAATAGATTTTCTAGGCAGGATCATGCTTAAAGCAGCCACAGAGGAATTATCAAGCTGATCTCTGTATTTGATAATATGGCCACACTGGTGGTTATGTGATCCTTTCACATCTGCTTTAGCATTTAACTTTCTAATGGATGCTAATTAGAAGTAGCAATTAACTGTAGATTATATTCTGATCTGATTTTTTTAGCTGTTCTTTATGATATTGTGCTAACGAGAGATATTACCAGTTCACATAATAAATTATTGTGCATTATATTCAGAAATATTTTCATTTTTGGTAATTTCTTGGAGACTAGAATAACTACTTTTCTGTCATCCTAAATGTGCCAGTTTACTTCTTGTTTTAAAAGTTGAATATTTACATTTGTGCCAACATTTGTAATTTTTTATTTAAACTTTAGTGAGAAACTAAATTAACCAATTATAGACTATTTAGAGTTTATATCCATTTGATTTTACAGAAAGGATTGTGTTTTAGCTAAAAAGCACAATTGTTTAAAGGATTAATCTTTCATTTTAATTTTAAATTTTTTATATATTTTGATTTATTCATAAAGCACATTTAAAACTGTGCAGGTTAGACCGTACACATAATTTTAGTAAAATAAAAACAACAGGTAGTTATTAAGTCACCAAAACATTCTAAAATGTGAAAAGCTAACATTTAAAACAAAGTAAACACAATAAGAAAACATGTCAGACTTTACTGGAATCAAATACCACTAAACAAGCAGTACGCTGATGTCCCCTGTTGCTGAGGGATTTGAATAGTGAATGTCGTTTTGGAGATGAGGGTGTTTTTGACTAGAATTGAATAAGGAATGCAAGTAAACCTTGTGTTTTTGGTGCAAAATTTTCAAGTGTGTACCGGTATGTGTTGCATTTTGTAGAAGAACAGGCCTTTTTACATTTTATTTATTCATTTATTTATTTATTTGTTTGTTTTGTCCAAAAATGGTGCAGATTTCTGGATCCTGTCAAGTGAAGGGAACAATTGTATCAAAACAAGGTGCAATGGCAGAGTCAGGGGGTGCCCAATGGTGGCTTTGGCCAACATAGATAAATCTTCTGCCACACCAGTCATTTTAGGACACTATGTTTTAGGCAATATAAAAACTAAAAAGCAAAGTTTTCTCAAAGGATTGGGTGGGGGGTTTACATGCATATGTATAAATAAAGGTTGAATGAATATACTGTACATAAATACATATATAATAGTATATGGCAGTGGTCTTTTTGGATCAAAAAAACTGGCAACCCAATTTCTGAAAATGACCTTTCTTATGCCTAGATGTAGCCACACAGTAATGGAAGTCTGTACTGTACTTACATTTTTTTTATTTTACATTATTATGTATTTCCAAATCCTGCTCTTCGCTTTGCGACAGGGGACAAACAGATGAGACTCCTGCAGACTTTTTTAAATGGTCCAAGGTCAAATGGTTGGTGTTTGAATGACATCAGTCAGAGTCAGATTTTCTTTATTGTTGTTCGCAACACGTGGTACATGTAGTGGAACGAAATTATGTACACCGGGTCCCAGTTACATCCAACAATAAACTATAAGAGAAAAACAGTAATAACATCTAAGATATGAACTAAGAAAAACATTAAATATACACAGCACTAATAACATAAAAACATTACGTCAAACAGCAGCACGAACATGAGTCTTTGTGAGCAGATGAGCACGCATGAACACAGCAACATGAAACAGCTCAGCAGCAACATTGTGTAATTTTTCACAGTGATTATTCTGATTAGACATTTATGAGTCTTAACAGCCTCAGGGTAGAAGCTGTTCCTCAGTCTAGTGGTTCTACACTTATTGCTCCTTAACCTCCTTCCTGCGGGGAGTGTGGCAAAAAGTGTGTGCTGGGTGAGTGGCATCATTCATGATTCAGGTGGCCCTCTTCCTGCACCTAGAGGTGCAGATGTCTGTGGTGGTGGGGAGGCTGACTCCAACAGAATGTGTATCAAAGTCAAAGTGAGCTTTGTTCAGGACAACAAATTTGTGCACAGTTATTGTGCTACATTCTTTAGCAAAAGAAGAATAACAAAAATCTTTTAAAAATAGGAACCATTATATATTTTTTTAATTTAGTAACTAAATAGAGATTTTAGCCTTAAAGCCTGCTAGTTTCTTAATTTGTTTGATTTAGCTGTAGCAGTAAAAGCTGTAAAAACAGGTGTCCTTCACAGCAGATGACATTTGTGAAAGAAAACTTCACAGAGAGAAAGAAGGCAGCTGGTATGTATTTCCAGCAACGTTTCACTGTGCATATGAAGTTTTTGTCCTCATTAAATGTTCTTCCTGGACCTCTAGTTGAAGAAGGTATTCTAGAAACTGACAAGCAATTTGAGAGTTTTACATCCAAGAATACACAACCAGCTCATAGTGGTGCTGTCATCCCATGTTAACACTCCTCCATCCTGCTGGGCCTGACTTTATGTTGTGTTCATTAATAACCATGAAGTTGGTACATTTAACTGCTCCAACAAGAGACTGTCTCATACAACTCATTAGAAAATCTTTTTAAAATTGTTTCATTGAATTCCATAAATAAGATTCAGTGCTGGCTGTGTCATGAGCATCACATACAATTTGACCCTCCATATAGGCTGCAGATCAAGATTATGAAGACACTGGAGAATAACTGGTTATTGGCATAAAAGTGATTACTGCCATAAAGGTGCATCCAACTAATGAATTTTATGAACTTCATTTTATTATTGCTTTATTACACACATCGGTTGAAAATACAGTTCAATAAAGCAATTCTGATATTTTGAATGTTCTAAACATTTTTATCAAACCATATTTCTGTTCTATTTCTTGTTTAAATTTAATAAAGAGTTCTGAGTTTTTTTTGTTTGTTTACATATTGACTTTCTGTCAGTCTGTCCTGCAGTCCGTCAGTCAGTTAGTCTGTCATTCAGTCCATCAGTCAGTCAGTCTGTCCTGCAGTCAGTCAGCCAGTTTGAATCCGTCATTCAGTCTGTCAATCATTCAGTCTGTCAATCATTCAGTCAATCTGTCAGTCAGTCAGTCGGTCACTCCGTCACTCACTTCGACACTCAGTCAGTCAGTCAGTCCATGAGTCCATCATTCACTCCATCACTCAATCAGTCTGTCCATCAGTCAGCCAGTTCATGAGTCCATCAGTCAGTCCATCGGTCAGTCAGCCAGTCCGTGAGTCTGTCAGTCAGTCCATGAGTCCGTCGGTCAGTCAGTCCGTCCATCAGTCAGCCAGTCCGTGAGTCCGTCAGTCGGTCTGTGAGTTTGTCAGTCAGTCCGTGAGTCCATCACTCAATCAGTCTGACCGTCAGTCAGCCAGTTCATGAGTCCAATCAGTCCGTCTGTCAGTCAGCCAGTCCTTGAGTCCGTCAGCCAGTCCATGAGTCCGTCGGTCAGTCAGGCAGTCCGTCAGTCAGTCAGTCAGTCAGTCAACCAGTCTGTCATTCAGCCGGTCCATGAGTCTGTCAGTCAGTCCTTGAGTCCGTCAGCCAGTCCATGAGTCGGTCGGTCAGTCTGTCAGTCAGTCAGCCAGTCCGTGAATCCGTCGGACAGTCAGTCCGTCTGTCAGTCAGTCAGTCTGTAAGTCCATCTGTCAGTACACGGTCCGTCTGTCAGTCAGTCTCGTCCATCAGTCCGTGAGTCTGTCAGTCTGTCCGTGAGTCTGTCTGTCAGTCCATCCATCAGTTCATCTGTCAGTCAGTCTGTCAGTCAGTCAGTCCATCATTTTCCACTTGTTCCAAATTCAGGTCACGGGGTCAGCAGCTTGAGCAAGGAGGCCCAGACATCTCTGTCCACCTCTTTCAGCTTTTCTGGGAGGACCCCACGGCATTCCCAGACCAACCGAGAGACGTAGTCTCTCCAGTGTCAGTGTATCCTGGGTCTTCCTTGGGTTCTCCTCCCAGTCAGTCATGCCCAAAGCACCTCCCTAGGGAGCCGCTCAGGGAGCATCCTTAACAGATGCTTGAACCACCTCAACTGGCTCCTCTCGATGTGGAGGAGCAGAGGTTCTACTCTGAGTCTCCCCCAGATAACTGAACCAGCTGACCTATTTTACTTGAATTTACTGAATACTTTTGTAATAAAGATTGATGTACAAACACATTTCAAATCTATGTTTGTTTTTTGTTTACTAAATGACAAAATAATAATCAGTTCTGTTTGTTTACTTTTTACATGGAAATGTCAGCTATTGATTTCACACAGATACAGCATTGTTGAGTTTTAAATAATGAGGTTTTTGTTCTGTCACGTGTGTGTGCACGTGAACGTGTGTGTGTTTCCTAGGATAAGGTGGCGAACACATGGTGTAGCCTGAACACCCTGATAAAGATCAGATCTCTTCTGTCAGGCGACGCTCAGCTCTACCTCAGGTAATCTCTTCGTCTGTTCAAACTGCTTGAATTTTATTCTCCCCTCTTTTTCCGCAACACTTTTCTGTGCCATCTTCTTCTGTTTTCACTTTTTCTTTCCTTGTTCTTGTTTTTCATTTAAGCCAAACTAGCCCTTGGGCAAAACTGTAATTCAGTGACTCAAATGAGATGGTCTCTCATGACAATGTCTCATGATAAAGGCCTGAGCATGAAATCATATTACCTTTTTTAAAAGCTAATACAGTTGGGATTAGCTTTTTTACACAGATCAAAATGAACTAATCTGACACCAAGCTGTTAAGACGGTCTTATTTTTCTAAATAAATGTTTACCAAAGAGTTCCTGCGTTGTTAAAGTTAGAAAAAATTTGATGCAACAGTTGTGCCATGGTGGGACCTGCTTAAATAACCCCCTCGCTAAATTTAGGAGTCTTGTGTTTGCGGCAGAGACTTGTTTCTGCCAGACTGCTAATTCCAGGGATCAAGTTGGACTTATTTTACTGTTGTGCATTTCAAACACACACACAAAAAAAAACTGCTTGTGTTCTTGGCACACAGAGTGGATTGCTAAATGCTCTGGTGTGGCTGTTCTGTAAACATAAATTGAATCAGCTGTGAAAAGTGATCTGCAAAACCCAAACACACACACACACCGCTGATCATCGTATGTGCTGCGTTCTTACTCATTCTCCTGCTTTACCATCAACTTTAAAAAAAAAATATATATATAAGCTATATCTGTCAGTTTCACTTTAGTCACCTCTACAAACACATCGTAGCCCTCACACGCAGCTGACCCCTGACCTCTACACATTCACTCTGACACATAGCTTGACTCCTCTGGTGCCTCCTTCTACAGCAGGTGACAATTGAGAGGTTAAACTAAGGCCCGCTAATCTTAAGAATTATTATTTGGTCAGTTCCCACACGGAGAGCGGTTTGACTACGGAACCAGAGATGTCCTTAAAAAGAACATGAGATGGTTAAACCCTGGTTTGATGGATATGACAGTGGTTCCCATCTGGGGTTCCTGGACCCCCGGGGGTCTGCGAGCCGGTGCTTGGGGTTCCACCCAG
>JAVCKU010000093.1:4767665-4778792 GCA_032273985.1 Hypsolebias coamazonicus
GTAAAAGTACCCACATTTAATTCTACTTAAGTAAAGTACAGATACTTGAAAAATGTACTTAAGTACAGTAACAAAGTATTTGTACTTAGTTACATCCCACCACTGTATTAGTGTGCCATCATTTCCAGAAAAGTATTTGTGAAGTGAAGGTCTTGCACATTACAGCAGAGTATGGCCCTTTAAACAGAGGGGCGGAGGTGAGGAGGAGGGAGGTGTCCGTAGTGACCGTGAAGCTGCTGGGCTGCCCCCCCATTCACCTCCCTCTCGGACCGCACATCATAAGAAGGTGCTCTCGTCCTCTCCGAGGGCTCAAAATGGTGAAAATTAGCACGGTTAAGACCACGCCGTACACGGACCAGAAGCCCGGCACGAGCGGTCTGAGGAAGCGCGTGACGGTGTTCCAGCAGAACCCGCACTATGCGGAGAACTTCATCCAGAGCATTATCTCCGTCGTGGAGCCCGCCGAGCGCCAGACGGCCACTCTGGTGGTGGGGGGTGACGGGAGGTTCTTCATGAAGGACGCCATTCAGCTGATCGTTCAGATCGCAGCAGCCAACGGGGTGAGCGCGTGCACACACGTCGGGGTTAGCATGACAGCAGGTTGAAACCGAGCTAGCTGGTTTAGCTTAATGCTAACAAGAACTAAAGTAAACAGCGGTGTGGTGAATTAATGCTACATTTAGTGCAGCTAATTATTAGCTTCTTCCCTCATTCCTGGGTGGAAGACACTTGGAGCAAAGACATCCCTGCTCTTACTTGTTGGTTTTTGTCAGGTCTACATCATGAACTCGTCTAGTTTTGACCGCTGGGACATGGCGCTCCTGCGTGATTTACCTTTGACATTTACACGATGACGCGGCAACATTCTGCACCAAATAAGACTGAAACATTTTTCAGTAAAAAAAAAAAAAAAAAATCCCGTATTTGTGTCCTTAGCAGTTCTACAAAATAAAATAAAACACTTTATTAGTGTCAACGGAGCTTTACGGTATACGTAGTCTGTTTAGATGTGAGCAGGGGGGCGTGACGTGCAGCCATTCATTTTGCCCTGCATCAGTATGTGCAGAGCCGTGGCTCCGAGTATGTGCAATGGTGTATGGCAGACCGTTGTAACATATAATCAAACCACAGTCATTTATTAAGTGTCTTAAATCAATTATTTGTTGTATTCCTCCAAGTCGAAATAACATTTAATACAATTTTAAATTGAAATCAAACATGTTTACTTCTAAAATAGCATTTTTTTCTTGTAAAAATCATATTTCACAACTAACATGAGAAATGTTATGAAATGTTCTGTGCTGGAAAAAAAAAACTTTGGGCAAAAAGAGCACATTTTTCTGCTGTGAAAAAGTGAAAATATCAATTTTTGCTATAATTGAGATTTGCATAAAAATTACTCCATAAAGACGCCATCTGATGATCCAACAAAAGTTGCATATAATCTTCCTAGTCTACATTTGAATTAATGTTTTTCACTTGTTTGATTAAAAAAAATGTCTTTTAACCCTTATTTTCTTATTACCAATGACATTTTCGCTGCCTACTGCTGTAGCGCTGCACAATCTCTTCATATGATTGTCATTGTGAATTGTAGATTTTTTTTAATGTATTGCTAAAATTCTCATTCGACATCACTTCAAGCCAAGAAAATATAATTTTCAAACCAGCACTCATGTAAACAAAGCTTGCTTGTTGCTACGCTGGTGATAAATCATACTTTAAGTGTTCTCTTTCTATCCACAATCAACATGTCAAAAAAAAATCCCAAACTTTATTCTTAATAAGATGCATGGTGTCACTTTTCACTGTTTATGTTTTGTCAATCTGAAATATTAAAGTAAGACTACTGATTTTAAAAAAGGGGGTTGTAGCTTACTGAAATGTCCATTTGTATCAGAAAAAAAGATGTGAACGTTTGCTTTAAAGATGTTTATCAAATGATCAGTTTGGTTGTCATACAGACTTTGACATCAGCTGCCATTTGCAAATCTCCATAACTATATTTTCTTTACTTTTGGATTTCATGTCATTTAGACATCTAATACTTTTGTTTCCATCAGTGCTGGCAATCAAGAGACTCCCAAATTATCAGACAGGGCTCAACGAGGCTTGCTCTGACTCTGTTAGACCTACTGGGAAGAAAACTACCTCATGTAGTACTATATTTCTCAATTTTTGTAATTTTTAGTCCATGTTAAGAAATGACTTGAATTGAGCAATGGTGACTAAACTGCAGAACCTCGCTTACTCAAAACAAATCCAGACGGAGATACTGCTCGATTTCAAAATCTGAAAGGTTAAAGGTACACATGCACATTTAGTATAACCTCCTCTGCAGGATAGTAGTTCAGGAAGCAGAATGTGGTAAAGATAGAATCAACTCTGTTTTTGTTCTGCATGGTGATAATGACAGTCTGCACTTGTTTTTACTTTTCTCTGGTGAGAAGCAGATCACATTGACCATTCATGTTTCATCTATTTATTTTTCTTAGGTGTGAATTAATCTGTGGCTCTCCTCTTTTTAGATTAATCATCTTGTTATTGGTCAGAATGGCATCATGTCCACTCCAGCAGTTTCCTGTGTGATCCGCAAGTTAAAGGCAGTGGGTGGGATCATCCTCACAGCCAGCCACAACCCCGGGGGTCCCAATGGGGACTTTGGCATCAAGTACAATATTTCCAGTGGAGGTGAGATGAGTTTAGACTTTCAGTTCCAGTCGCTCGCACAGAAATGTTCATAATGCAAAAACTGAACAAAGAAAAACACGGTTATGGATTTAGTTTTTTTTCATCTGAGTTTCATTCGGTGTTTGAAGTTTCTCCCCACTCTTTTTTTGTCCTGTTCCCAGGTCCTGCTCCTGAAGGCATCACAAATAAAATATTTGAGATCAGCAAAGGCCTGCAGGAGTATCACATCTGTCCGGAGCTCAAAGTGGATCTGTCGAAGATCAGCAAGCAGACTTTTGAAGTGGACACATTCAAGCCTTTTATTGGTAAATCTACAAAACTTGTCTTCACTAGGAAAAAAAAAACAAAAACAAAAAAAACAGCCATTTTTATTTTTAATTTAGTTTTGCCCTCTATCTATGCTGTTTTGAAACATACAGACTGTGAAATTGGATATAATTTATAAATCTATAATGTGACTTTAGGGGATTTCTTTATTGTATGAGTGTAAAATTAAATCTTCATCTCGGCCTCTTAAATGTTCACACGTTCTCTGGATTTCTTAGTGGAGATCGTCGACTCAGTTGAAGCCTATGCTGAGATGCTGAGGGGCATTTTTGACTTTGCTGCACTGAAGGACCTTCTCTCTGGAGCCAATCACATTAAAGTTCGACTGGATGCAATGCATGGAGGTATGGAAGGGCACATAGAAACAGCTTTGTTTTAGAGTATTGGTACTATATAGTTTTATTTATTTATTATTATTTTTGTATAATAATAATGACATTGTTTCTCCCTCCAGTGGTCGGGCCTTATATCAAGAAGATAGTGTGTGAAGAGCTGGGTTCTCCTGCCAACTCGGCTGTCAACTGTGTCCCTCAGGAGGACTTTGGTGGTCATCACCCTGACCCTAACTTGACTTATGCCTCTGATCTGGTCAACACCATGAAACGTGGAGAGTATGACTTCGGAGCTGCCTTTGATGGAGACGGTGTAAGTTTTATAACCTTTCCTACCAAGAAACTACTAGATTGTTGATAAGGGGTGACAACTAAAATGACGTCAGCTTTCAATGAATGAAAGTCACTTGTTGTTTTTTTATTTTTTATTTTTTTAATAGATGTTCAGCACTGAACAGTTTTGCTGTCATTTGCTAAAAACAAAATGCTCCCACGACCCAGGAGTCTGATCGTAGTGTGTCCTGTTTGTGGTTAACATTAAACCCTCTGTGCCACTTGTTTTGCACCCTCCTCAGGACCGTAACATGATACTTGGCAAACATGGCTTCTTTGTGAACCCCTCCGATTCTGTGGCGGTCATCGGCGCCAACATTACATCCATCCCATACTTCAAAAAGACCGGTGTGAAAGGCCTGGCTCGCAGCATGCCCACCAGTGGAGCCCTTGACAAGTATAAACCATTTTACTTATGCTTTCTTTCGTAAACCACCAGTCATAGATTCATTTTTCTACTAAGGTTTATAACGTGTTTAAATTTGTTCTAGTGTGGCCAAAGCTCTGCAGATGCAGCTGTACGAGACTCCAACCGGCTGGAAGTTTTTTGGAAATTTGATGGACGCTGGGAAGCTCTCGCTGTGTGGAGAGGAGAGCTTTGGAACTGGTGAGGGCGAATCTTCAACTTTGATTACAGTAAAAAAAAAAAAAAAAAAAAGTGTGACATATTTTACATTAACTACCTGCCCTCACTGCCCACTTTGTTAATCAACCAGGCTCGGATCACATCCGTGAGAAGGATGGACTGTGGGCCGTGCTTGCGTGGTTATCAATCTTAGCCACCAGGAAGCAAAGCGTGGAGGAGATCATGAAGGATCACTGGCAGAAGTTCGGCAGGAACTTTTTCACCAGGTCATAAATGATGCCTGTATAGACCTCAGTGAAATGAACGCTCAAGTTTCAGAGATCTCTATGTTGCTAGTGGCATGAATTTAATTGTCGGATGTTTAGAACATTAGAGATGTAAAAATAATTGGTCGTAAAATGTTATTTTGGCGCCATCTAGTGGCCACAAAGATAACTGCAGCACTTTGAGAGGGATCTTGCATGTTTTACTTGTTTCCCTGCACCAAAACACCTGATTCAAAGATTGAATTACCTCTTTATGTTCTGCAGAAGCCTGTTAATCACCCATTGATTCAAATCAGGTATGCTAGTCCAGGGAAGCAAAAAAAAAACATGCAGAATAGTGGCCCTCGAGGACCAGGATTGGACACATTCCAGACTGTTTTTGACTTGATAAGACAAACCAAAAATAAACATCTTTCTCTTTAGAAGTTCCGATCTTTGTATCAACAAAATCCAATTTCCTTTCCAGGTACGACTATGAGGAGGTTGACTCGGATCCTGCTAACAAGATGATGAAGGATCTAGAAGCACAAATGTCTGACACAGCGTTTGTTGGAAAGCAGTTCTCATCGGGTGATAAGACTTATGTGGTGGCTGTTGCGGACAACTTTGCCTATACAGACCCCGTGGATGGCAGTGTGTCTAAGAACCAGGTAAGAAGTGTCGTTCATTACTTGTACAATATCTGGTGAAATATTTATGCTCACACACTGATTTGAGGGATGGTTTATTATTTTAGGCTGATCCCACATTATTGTGTCAATACCTTTTCAGGATTCACTCAGTAATGATCCTGTTTCTCTTCTTTCTTCTCTTCCATTTCTTTTGTGACAAATTTCTTTTTTGAACCATCCACTTGTCAAAATGTTACTCATTTAAAACATTTTGTTACATTTAGCTTGTGTTTATCTACTCTTAGCTAGCATTTTGCTACTTTTAGCTTTTAAATTGTTTTTTGTTTTCTATTTTAATACCATTTTGCTACTTTTACGTTTTAGCTAGCACTTTGATACATTTACTTTTAACCCTACGTTTAGCTATTTTCAGCTTTTAGCAACATTTAGCTATTTTTAGTTTTGAGTCAGTCTTAACTGTCACTTGCTTTTACCATTTGGTTAGTTTTGCCACTTTTAGCTTTAAGCTAGTATTTTTATTACTTAGCTGTGAGGTACGTTTAGATGGATTTGCCTTTGTTCCTTTCAGTTGTTAGTACCATATTTTTTTTACTTTAGCTTTTAGCTAGTCTAATTCTTTTGGCTTTATCAACTCATTGGCAGCTTCAGCAAATTTATTTCAAGTAATTCACCGCGCAACATTAACACAGCATTGTTACAGAAAACACTATTTCTCTTGTTTAAAATAAAATTATTGGACCTGGAAGTTGTCTAAATACCTTATTAAGTCATTGCTAAGTGTACGGCTGAGTGAGTCGTGGCCTCTCGTTTCGTAGACCTCCACATGGTTTTCATTTCGCTTGATGGCCTGTGTCTGTCTTGCGCTTTCTCTCAGGGCCTCCGGATCATCTTCTCCGATGGGTCCAGGATAATTTTCCGTCTCAGCGGTACAGGCAGCGCAGGAGCGACCATCAGGCTCTACATAGACAGCTACGAGAACGACGCCCAGAAAATTTACCAGGATCCGCAGGTCAGAGCTATAAGGAGTGACTCCAGCTGTTTCAGTTCAGTGAGGAACAAAGACAAGACGATCAAGTCAGGAAATTAATATGAATGGGACTCGGACCAATAGAAACTTTTTTTTTTTTTACTTTTCTATATTATCATTTAGAAATGGGAGTAAAAAGACAATATACCGTGTCGTTGTCTCATCTGCCCAGATTACAGCAGAGGGAGGTTTGCTCACGAGTCCCACAGCTGAACTCATTTGTGGTCTGCAGGACTGCCAGCTCTCACTGGGTGGGGGTTCTCTTTAAAATCTGTTCCTTTCAAGTTTTATTCGACATCAGATGATGATGATGCAGACATTTGGCCAAAACGTGAGTTCTGACAGCTTATCAGGGCATGTATGAAGAGAACCAGCACGGGGGTGGAGAGCACATATTCCAGCTCAACACTTTATAAAGTGGTTTTGACTGGTGTGGACAGGGAGGTGATTCAGTACGTGAAACGGAGAAAGAAAGAAAAAAAAAATGGTGGGGGAGAGTAAAAGTTCTACTCCAATACTTTATCCTCCTTCTAGCTGCGGCACCGTGAATAAAGTGATAAGCAGAAACAGATTGCTTCAGATTCTTGACAGAAAACGATCCTGCAGGGAAGGATTTTCGGCTGATTTGATTTAGGCTAACCCTGCTTAGCTGGTAGGTAATAACAAACAAGAGTACATTTATCCAGAAATTAAAAAAAAAAAAGTCATCAAAGTTATAACACCAAGTCCTGTGCTGTACAGTCCAATCCAAACAAGAATCTTGATTTTTTTTTTTATTTATTTATTTTTGTTATTTCTGTGTCCAGGTGATGCTGGCTCCTCTGGTAGATATCGCCCTTAAAGTCTCTCAGCTCCATGAAAGAACCGGACGCACCGGCCCCACCGTCATCACATGATTCAGCAACAAGATGCCTCCGCTCACTTGGGTGGAGGTGACGCTGCCCCTGAATGCTGTCACGGCTAGATTTAAGTTAGACTTAAAAAGGGAAGCTCAACGTGCAGGATAAATACAAGAAAATACACGAGCGGAGTTATTCACTGCCTTTCCTTTTGTACTAAACCACAGTTTAAGGATGTCCGATGGGTGCAATAACTTATCTTCACCTTTTAGTAACCTGCCTGGTTAAAAAGACACCTTCCTGTGTTGAAATGTGCAGAACGCTTGTAAATGTCCATTTTAGCCATTAGTTGTGCAATATTCTCGCTTGTGATTTAAGAAGAACAAAAGTGCACTGGAGTGCGCTTTGTGTAGTTCACTGGAAATGTTTAAGCCCAACTCTGGTGCAAATTTGATCTGTGCAATTCAAGACTTGTTAAACTGAGCAGAAATCAGCAATTTGGGGCAGCCTTAACGCTTTTTCTTCACTTCTCCCCGTGATGTTGTTAAGAGTTTTCCCCCATTTCTGTGTTCATCCAACCAACAAAGCCTCAACCTGAGCCGCAGCTGTAGTTATTGAGAATTTAATAAAGCAACGATGAATAAAAGAGCCTTATGTGAAAGAGCAGTGGTCAAGCTCTTGTTTTTTTCATTTTATTATTAAGCTCATGTCTGCCTCACAGGTATTTACGAACATTTTCTTTCCTGTTTTAGTCAAACCAGCAGCAATTGAACAAAGAAACCAGGATAAATAAATAAAAAAAAATTCACAAGAGAACCTGGAAATAAAAGTTGTTTGGTTTGAAAATAAACACAGAGATCCTGCTGGACAACGATTGAGCCAAGTGCTTTAAAAAGTTGATTCTTTCCCCAAAACATTCTTTACTCAAGCAGAAAAGTACAAACCGGTGAATTATTATCCTCACAAATCTCCTTTTTTTTTTTTTTTTTTTTTTTAGATCTGGACGGTTTCTTTTGTTGCTGAGATGTTTTGTCCTTCAGCTGAAGGACTTCTTCAGTCCGAGGAGACTCTAAGAACATGGAGTCCCACAAATACCACACTCCCATAGTGAGGGGGAGGGGGGAAACAGTTTGCTGTTGATAAAATTGGTTTCTGGGGCCCGCCCTCTCCCCTGTCAACTCCTCTGAGACAATCATACAAAAATGTTTCAAAACACCAAAAGTTGATGCTCAATAATCCAGGTAGGGGCGGGGCAGCTGACTCAGGACCCGAAGGTCCTGGGTTTGATCCCCGGTCGTTGTACATGTCGTGGTGTCTGAGCAGGACACCTAATCCCGACTTCTGCCCGGGTGCTCACGTTAGCTGCCCACTGCTCCACCTGGGTGCATCCCAGGTGCGATGGGTTAAATGCAGAGAGCCAATTTCGTCTTTGGGAACATGCAATGATGACAACACAGCACTTTATTACAAATCCAACAATGTTGGATGAGGGGAGAAGACGGGCCCCAGAAACTATCTATAACCAGCAAACTGATTTTTTCCACTATAGGAGTGAGGCATTTGTGGGAATCCAGGTTGTTTGTGGCTCCTCGGACTGAAGAAGTCCTCCGGATGAAGGATGAAACATCTCAGCAAAATAAAGAAACCGTCCAGATGACCTGACTGAACATTGTTGGATTTGTACCTGAATTACTGAGCATAAACTTTTGGTCTTTTATGAGAACGTGTGTAGTGTTAGGAGTTCAAGACAACTTCTACCTAAAACCAAATGAGCTGGTATCTTTTTTTTTTTTTTTTTTTGTCTTCGTTTGCAAATGTTACTTAAAAACGCCTGGAGCACCTTGGATAATTTTAGATTTCCGGTGCTGGCTTAGTGTCAGCGTTTCTCCCACAAAGTTCTGCTATTGAAGGTAAATTGGCCACAGTTTAGTTAAATTGACGTTTGGGTGGAAAATCAGGTGCACCTAGGCAACCACGGGGGACGATTTTAAGGACAAAATGGAAAATTGGTCTCAATCACAGACGGCACATTATGTGCCCGTTTCTGACGTGTTCTAGTTTTGTTCGTACTGCAGCACGTGGAAAGCGGATTGGGTTTCTGAGCTGGAACCAATTGTGAAATCAAGTTGGATTTTGCTGCAGATTTCTAAAGAGTCGAACGTTTGATGACAGAGCGTTACGGCCAACTGTTAGAACAAATTTACATTTCCTGTGATTTTCTTTCCACAAGCTTTTAGGTACATATTTTACCTGGCACTGCTGGCTTGATACGGTTAAAAAAAGTTCACTTTTAAGATTGTGGACAAGGTTTGTATGGCCGACTGCCAGTCTTCAAAGTTAGAGCGTGCTCTGCAACTGCACAATATTCCTCCATGCAGCCATTTTTAAACTTGTCTTCTAATGGCTCCTGGGCTGCATTTAGATGAGCTGTCAGCTCATCAGGGCGTCACAGAACATCTTCCGGAGCGGAGTGGGGTTAGAATGGCCTCCAATGAACTCCTGCTAAGGACAACCACATTGCTCTCTCAAAGTTCAAGAAAAATTATATTTTTTGCATGTCAAGTTCTTTCACGATTGATTAAGTTTGATCGGGAGGCCTTAACACAAATACTTTATGTTGTGTGTTGGCGGAGGTACAAAGTGACCTGGAGCCATCTCTGTCACAACTAATGCATCAAGTTTGGGTTCACGCTGGAGCATTAATGAAAATATTTTCAGGTAATACTCAGATTTGTATCCTTTACATGCTGCATATGAGTAATGTGTAGATTAGGGTTTTGCACAATTTCTTTTATCCATTCATTTTCTGCATCACATCATTGGTCAGGTCGTGGAGGACACAGGTCCAGAAGGGAAAGCTGGACATCCTTCTCCCCAGCTGTCCTCCAAACCATATGCATATTCCGGGTCTTCTTAAAGTGGATCGAGCATTCTCTGAAAACCTACAGAGGAAAGAATTTTAATGAAATTCCCAAACCAGTTCAACTGACTCCTTTCAATGAGGAGCAGTGCTTCTATGACAAAGCTTAACTTCTCTTCCCAATGCAGGAAGCTTGTTTTATGACATTTAGGAACACCTTTGTTCAGTTTCACTCCTGGACCTAACATGGCAGCTGCACCTTAGATAAGTGGAAGACATGGTGGATAGCAGTGAACAATGGGGGAAATGCTCAAAACGTTAAATGTGTTTTCATTTCAATCGGTACATAAACTACAAGATCTTGCTAAATTACAAACAAATCTTTTTTTTTTTTTTACATTAGATCATTTTAAAACATGGCATTAAAGTAATGGTTTTGAAAACAGTAATAACATTTTAGAGGTACTAAGCATCAATAAAAAGGCTTTAATTTGGTAAAATAAAGACTGAACACTATGCCCAAGACAGTAGTTTTGTCTTGGGCATGTGATGTGCTGGGGCAAGACTCATCAGAGGAGGCAAATAGACAAAAGAAGACTGTAAGACAGGTGGTTGGGTGTCCCTGTGTCAGGAGGGGAGGCTGGGTTTTAGGTGCAGTCACCACCTTGCTCTCCTGCTTCTGTTCCTGTGGACTGATGTTCCTGTTGACTGCCCTGATTTGGTATTGGGCCAATCGAGGAGGGACGATCGTTGTCCAGCTAAGCTGTTGAATGACATCACAAGCTTAGACCCTGGGGAGAGGTAAGTGAGCTCATTTAATCTCTATTGTAGGCCTCTATTCGTTAGCTTGGGGAGAGGATCAGGAAGGGTTGGTTTTATAGGAGTACTGTACTGTTCAGTGGTTCCCAACCCTGGTCTTCGAGGAACACTACCTTGCATGTTTTAGTTGTTTCCCTGCTCCAACACACCTGATTTGAGTGAATGGTGATTGGCAGGTTTCCAAGTAATTAAATCATGGACTCGGGTGTGTTGGAGCAGAGAAACCACTAACACATGCAAGACAGTGTTCCTTGAAGACCAGGGTTGGGCACCAAGATGAATAAAAAGCCTTTATTTTAACCTCCCATGTGTGGTGATTATTTGATGGTTCTGACATTCTCGGCTAGATCTGCCTGTGTGACCCACCAGTTTATTACAGTACTTTTGGTTGGGGCGGAGATGGGATTGAGACAGG
>JAVCKU010000093.1:5003799-5015729 GCA_032273985.1 Hypsolebias coamazonicus
GTGTGTGTGTGTGTGTGTGTGTGTGTGTGTGTGTGTGTGTGTGTGTGTGTGTGTGTGTGTGTGTGTGTGCGCACATGCTCAAACATCCAAGCGCAGACAGACTTTTAGCCACGGAGCAGCTCCCAGCATCTCTTTGTTTCCTTGTCCTTGTGGGAGAGAAGGGCTTTCATAAGCTCAGCAGCAGCTAGCTAGTAGCATGTTTGACCTTCAGGCTCCTCCAGGTGGATGCTCAGAGGTACTGCGCTCCACAGAGACTAAAACACACGGAAGCTGTTGTTTGAGCAGGATGCCTTCACAAGCCTCCTGCGTTCCAACAGCGATGCTCTCTGTTATTCGAGGATCCTGTTTGAAATGAGTCATTTAGCTTTTGCTGTGATTCTTGTTCATTTGGTTTAATCTGTGATTAACTAGGAGTCTCCGCTGCCTGCACAGCTTGGTTCTTCATCTTTTGTATAGTACAAGAAAGCCTGAACAAAACCTGCTGAAGGAGACAGTTTTTTCTTTAAACATAAAAAATATGCTGGGCTTTGTTTTTCAAATTGAAATCCCCTTTTAGAGCGCACCGCCCCCCATCTGGTGGACTGTAAAAGAAATGCAATCAATGAAAACTAGTAGTCATGGTTCCCAGTGACTCTGGGAATCAGGGAAAACCTGGAAAAAGGTTTTTAACATTTTCCAGACATTGCAACTCAGGGACTTGGAGAAAAATCACAAAATATGAGGGTAAATCTGAAAAGATGATCTTTCTGAGAATTTAACATGTACAAGTACAGTAATAATGTTGTGTTCTAGTACCATTAAGTACATGTTCTGCTTCCACAGTATAGACACTACATGTATCCTTACCGCTGTACACTATAATTGTTAGGAATGATTGCCGTACTGTACTTGCTGTCATCTCTGAACGTGACTCTACCCTCCAGCTGAGACGCTAAGCTCCAAGCGTTTCGTGTCACTGAAATATCTCCTGGAGTTTCAGGATTTATGCAGGGAGAAGTCGGGGAAGCACTGAGTGTTTTGTTTTTATTAAACTCTGGGAACCCTGATAGTACAGTGTACTTAGCTGGTTGCTAATGGGCCACACTTACTCCTTAAATCTTGTAACAAAACTAACAGTATTTGCTTGAATACTTTTACTTTAAAAGAAGATTGAAAGAGCAGTATATATATATGTGTGTGTGTATGTGTATATAAATATATATACATATATATATACCGTACATTGCCAAAAGTATTTGCTCACCTGCCTTGACCCACATATGAGCTTAAGTGACATCCCATTCCTAAACCATAGGGTTCAATATGACGTTGGTCCACGCTTTGCAGCTAGAACAGCTTCAACTCTTCTGGGAAGGCTGTCCACAAGGTTTAGGAGTGTGTTCATGGGGATTATTGACCATTCTTCCAGAAGCACATCTGTAAGGTCACATACTGATGTTGGACGAGAAGGCCTGGCTCTCAGTCTCTGCTCTAATTCATCCCAAAGGGAGTTCTATCAGGTTGAGGTCAGGACTCTGTGCAGGCCAGTCAAGTTCATCCACACCAGACTCTGCATCCATGTCTTTATGGACCTTGCTTCGTGCACTGGTGCACAGTCATGTTGGAAGAGGAAGGGGCCAGCTCCAAACTGTTCCCACAACGTTGGGAGCATGGAATTGTCCAAAATGTCTTGGTATGCTGAAGCAGTCAGAGTTCCTTTCACTGGAACTAAGGAGCCAAACCCAACTCCTGAAAAACAACCCCATACCATAATCCCTCCTCCACCAAACTTTACACTTGGGACAACGCAGTCAGACAAGTGCTGTTCTCTTGTCACCCGCCAAACCCAGACTCGTCCATCAGATTGCCAGATGGAGAAGCGAGATTCGTCACTCCAGAAAACGCGCCTCCACTGCTCTAGAGTCCAGTGGTGTCGTGCTTTACACCACTGCATCTGATGCTTTGCATTGCACTTGGTGATGTATGGCTTGGATGCAGCTGCTCGACCATGGGAACCCATTCCATGAAGCTCTCTGTGCACTGTTCTTGAGCTGATCTGAAGGCCACATGAAGTTTGGAGGTCTGCAGTGACTGACTCTGCAGAAAGTTGGCAACCTCTTCAGCATCTGCTGACCCCGCTCCGTCAGTTTACGTGGTCTACTACCTCATGGCTGAGTTACTGTCATTCCCAAACACTTCCATTTTCTTATAATACAGCTGACAGTTGACTGTGGAATATTAAGGAGGAGGAAATTTCACGACTGGATTTGTTGCAGGTGGCGTCCTATCAGTTCCACGCTGGAATTCACTGAGCTCCCACGAGCGATCCACAAATGTTTGTAAAAACAGTCTGCATGCCTAGGTGCTTCATTTTATACACCTGTGGCCATGGAAGTGATTGGAACACCTGATTCTGATCATTTGGATGGGTAAGATGATACTTTTGGCAATATAGTGTATCACCTTTCATATCGATGTTATTTTTATGGAGTGGCTGATGTCCGATATTTAACTTTATCGCTAATATAGGCTGATACCGATACCATGCCGATAATATTGTGCATCCCTAGCAGAAAGTATACAATGTTGGTTTTATTCTGTCATTTCATTTTCCCAGGTTACACCTTGATGCACCCGTCGCTGACCCGACCCTACTTGATGACAGAGCCTCCCCTGCACACAGATATCATCCACTATGAGAATATCCCAGGATTCCCTGCTGTCCGGCAGAACATCCTCAGGTTAGAGAAGATGGGGATCTGTTAGACGAGTAAAGAAAACGGCTTTTAACTGGAATTCCTCCAGCCAGAGATGCACACATGATAATAAACATTTTTGCTGCATTATGTGATTAATAGTGTTTTTATTTTTTTCTTGCAGCCTTCCTTTGGGCAGTCAGGTCATTGCTGTGCCGGTTAACTCCTCCCTGTCCTGGCACACCAACCGACTCAGGGACAACAACAAAGAGACATACAATGTCAGCTACGCCTGGAAATTGGTTGGTGGCCTCAAAGACCATTGAATTCATTTTATTGCCAGCTGGACGAAAGTAAAAGATAAAACCTGTACATCTGAGGCTGAACAATATCTGTCAGTCAGTGGAGCGACGGCTGTTATTGGGCTTGGAAAAGCATTATTTTAATTTACTTTTACATCTTTTTCCTTTCAGTCTAAAGCACTTAATCATTACTGTATTTCCCTCTAAAACCAGTGTAAGGATTTATGCTCCTGACCTCCACCACATTAAATTAGTCATCATAATAAAAACCATTAAACCCCCACGCCCAGAACCAGTTTAACCCTTGACTGGTTTTTCCTTAAACAACCAGAAAAGTCAGGTTTTTAGGGATAAATGGCAACAGGATGGCAACATATGTTGCTACTGAGAGACTGCTTTATGACATTTTTGCCTTTTTTTTTTCTTTTGGCAGGAGAAGAAATATCACATATAATTCAAGCATTTCTCATCAGCCTCTCCTTAAATTGTTTCTGGCATTTTATTATTGTTATTATTATTATTTGCACAGGCACAAGTTTAAACACATTGCTATTTGGAACAAACAGTCACTTCTGCTGTTGTTTTGTTGCTCAGAGCTCGACAAATTGGGAACCACTGTGTTCACATAAAGCCCCACAATGCTAGGCGCTGGTTAAAAATACATGGCAGCTCCCGTGAAACAGGAAATGCTGAGTTTTTATTGTCTAAAATAAGCCACAGAGAAAGAGTTACTTCTTTTCATCTTTTAATCCATTATTTTGTTTCTCCTCTTTGTGTCTTCCAGGTCCAGGACACATCCTTCATCCTGTGCATTGTGTACGTGCAGCCTGAGATCCCAGTGAAGCAGCTGAAGAACCTGAACACGGCTCCCAGCTCTAAGCTGCTCTACCATCGCTTGGATCTGCTGGGTCAGCCCAATTCATGACTGCACTTCAAGCAGCTCGCCACCGTTGGTAGGAAAAGCACAGAAAATCTGCAGATCTTATTCATAATGCCATTGGTCTGGAGGGAAAAAATAAATACTGTCCTTTTGTCCCTCCTTTGTCTTGTTTCCCAGAATTCCCCACAGTGATGCTGTCAGCTGGAAGCTTCTCCTCCCCTTATGAGCACCTCAGCCAGCCAGAAACAAAGCGGATGGTGGAGCACTACACGGCCTATCTGAGTGATAACACCAGGCTCATTGCCAACCCGGGCCTCAAGGTACACAACTCCAAACTCCTTTAAACCCACACAAATATAAATCACCAGCCTGAAGGCACATACAGTCATAAATGCCAAGTTCTCGTTTTATCAAACAAACGTGGCAAACTCCCTGCCCTGAAGCCACTTTGTACAACACGAACACAATATCTGCGCTCCACCTTACAGAATGTTACAAAATTACTCACCACATCAGATAATACCAACGTCTACAGGCTTCTGATGACGCAGCCAACGTTCCAAAAGCTGAAAAGGTGTTCTGCATCTTTAAGAAGGGAACAAATCCCCACCAGGGTTTTTGGCATTCTGTTTGCATTCCTTTCCTGGGGGGAGTTAAAAGATTGAACTCCAAACCAAAATCTCGGCACAGATTCCCAGGCTCGTTTTAAAGACCCCCCTCCAGTGACCTCATCACCTCTTTCAAACTTAAAGCTTGTCTGAGAGTGGTCCTGGACTGGGATTTTTCAGGACGTTGAGTGTTAATCAACTTTAACTGGACAATTTCATTCTAGAAGCAAATGGATGAAAAGTTGTTGTTTTTTTTCCCCCAATTTACAAGTTGGCAACTAACAAAACCTATTTCTTCATTATTTCCATGTACTTTCACTGATTTTATTTTCACTTCTTTCTATCTCCTTGGCCCCTTGTTGTCCTCGCTCATCATCCGTCCCTACATCTTTCCCCCTCTGTAGTCCTCCGTCAGGAACGAGGTTATGGCAACCGGTCACGTTACGGATGAGTGGATGACACTAATGGAAATGAGTAGCCTCAACTGCTACATTGTGCGCCGTTACATAGCAACACCCAGCGGGGTGCTCCGGATTTACCCAGGATCGCTGATGGACAAAGCATTCGACCCGACCCGCAGACAATGGTGAGGCTTACTGTGGTGGGTTCAGAGAGGGGTGGGGGGAAGTAACGAAGGGGTGTGTGTGTGTGTGTGTGTGTGTGTTTTTTGTGTGTGTGTGTGTGTTTTTTGTGTGTGTGTGTGTTTTTGTGGAGCAACAAGTTTTCCCAGAGTAATTTTGAGTAATAAGTCCAGCTCAGGAAAGCTTAATTAGTTGTTGCGTCATCAGCGATACAAGAGAACGTGTTTTCTTTTCTACTTAAAGTGCCATTGTTGTTTGTTCTCACTTTAACATTGAACTTGTTACACTTTACTGGTTAGCATCACTTCATATTTTTACTCCATAAAAACAGCTTTGCTTTATGCTTTTTGCTTTTGAAGTTCTGTTTTTCTACTTTCCATGTTGCTAGCTTGCTAAATGGGATGAATAAATCAGAGTTTTCCTGTAGGAATCTGGGCTCATGCCACTCCCAGAGAAAAAAAAAAATCTTTAAGAGGCAGGAATTGAGACATAAATGTGTATTTCGTTTGATGTTCTTTAAAAATAAAAATAAAAAAACTTTTTTCTGAGGGTCAAATATATTTTTGATATATTTGTTAAAAAAAAAACAGTGATTTCCAAATTTGTTGAGTTCTGAGCCACAAAACACCAGCAGCTGGTTATTATTGCTGGTGCTAAATAGCCAAAAACAACAGAGCAAACATCCAAAACAATTATTAAATAATGTTTTTAATCCATTACGACTGCTGTTTTGTATAATAATTACAGCGAATGTGCTATTGGCAATAATTTTTATATTTTAATGGATTTCAGGAAATCATATCAAGAACCCTTAATGTTTTACAACCCACAGCGGAGCCCCAACCCCAACTTTGGGGCACACTGGGTTAAAACATGGTGTTTAGAGAGAAATCAGCTAATTGGTTCACTTTTTTCACCTTTCTTTCTTGACTGAAAATGGCAAATGTTTCGCTTTACAGCAAAAAATTTATCCAAATATTTAAAAACTTCTGTTTTGTTTTGAAATTAGTTTCCACTTACAAAAATCCATGTCTGTGAAAGCACAAATTTGTTTTTAAACTGGTTAAGTTTGGTTTAGATCAGGGGTCTGCAACCTTTGTGACCAAAAGAGTAATTTCTGCCTCTTTGTACACTAAATAAAACAACTATGGAGCTGCAAAACATGCTAAAGCTGTGGTTATCAACTGGTGGCCCATGGCCCACTTCAAGCCTGTTGGAGGGGGCTTTTCCAGCCATTAGGTATGATTTTAAGAAATTAAAATATCAAATTATTATTAATATTTACTGATTTTTTATTTATTTATATATTTTAGGGCAAAAGAAAAGACCAAATTTATGTAAAGAAGAAAAAAAAATAATAAAAAAATTAGGCTTATGTGACTTTTATGAAGTAATAAAGTTAAAAATTAGACCAATTTGTTGGATACGTAATTGACTTTTTAAATGAAAATAAATACTTCCATTTACTTTTTTCTTTATTGCTTTATTGTTATTGAGTTGACTCACAATATTTCTTCTCAGCAACTTGCCTTAAATGTATCTCTCCAAAAAAATTGGTGGATTTGAGAAAAAGATCACACCATAAGACTGGAAGTGAGCTAAAGGAAGTGGCTAAAAAGCTACTAGCATGATGTAGTCAACAAGTTCTACTCCTTGTGTTAGTACTATCATTCACATGTTGGCAACAGAAAAACTAGCCTTTTCTTCTTGTTGGCACAACAACGAATAAACTTCAATTTTATGTTAGTTCTGGTCTAAACTTTGAGCCGCTGCAGAGGGACCAAAGAGCCGTGTTTGGCTCCAGAGCCGCAGGTTGTAGACCCCAGGTTTAGACGGAGGTTAAAGCATTTTTACCAGGACATGAGCTCATTGTTTACATCCTGCATGAAGCTCATAGTTCTGCTTATTCATTATTATTTTAAAGTCTGTAGACGCTAACAAAGAGACAGTGCTTTCATATATAATACTGGTTCAGAGGGAAATACTCATTTGATCTGATTGTGTGTTGTTGTGTAGGTACCAGCATGCTGTGGCTAACCCTGGACTCATTACGTTCACCGGTCCGTACCTGGACGTTGGCGGGGCGGGCTACGTTGTCACCATCAGCCACACTATTCATGCCTCCAGGTGAAAAGACAGAACATGTTTTAATGTTTTTACCAAACCATAGGTAAAGTCAAATGCTACATCAAAAGAATCACATACAAAAAGCACTTAAGGCTTGACATGCATGTGTAAATATTTGTACCTTTTGCAGTGAAAAGAAGAAGGAAATCATTTGACAGCAGTTTAAAGACACTATCAGCTCATTTTTCTTCATGGCTCTTTAGTGCCTGACCTGATATCCTTCAACTAAACAATCAGTCACAATTATCTTTAAAGCGTCTACTCTACCAAAGTTCCCTTAGGCAAGTCAGAAAAATGCTGCAAACTCGGCGAGTAGTGAGAAGGAAAATCTGTGGTTGCAAAATGTTTCCTACAAAGAATCTTGAGCTGAGATTAAAATATTTATTTTCTGCTCAGTGAGCCTTAAATGCAGCACATGGTGAATGCTGCAGCGCTGCTCACAGCAGTGTGATTCAAATTGTTTACCCCAGTCCATTCACGTCCTGTGGATATATACAAACAGTGTGTGTGACAGAGAAGAAGATAAGTTAGGACTAATGCTTTGTTGTTGACTGGCTCAGTGAGCATGACACGCAGTCAGATTTCAAAATACCTCTACATTCAACGTTTGTTTTTTTATTTTCCCCAGTTTTATATAAAAGTGCGACTACTTGTGGGATAGCGACATGGTGAAAATCATTTCAGCAGACGGGTTTGATGTATTCCCAGCGTTTTCCACCCCACGTGATTCACGTTTTCTGTGTGTTTTTTGCTCCATCTGCAGTTCTCAGATGGCTCCGGGTTATGCAGTTGCAGTGATGGGTATAGACTTCACTCTTCGCTACTTCTACAAGGTCCTGCTGGATCTGTTGCCCATCTGTAACCAGGACAAAGGCCACAAGCTCAGGTGAAAAGGATGAACTAACTCTTAACTGCTTTAACTCGAACAGTCAAGACGTAGTTGGTGAAAGGTAAAATACTCATGTATGAGATAGGATGGAGCCATGCTATCTGAATGAGATATGTTCTGGGGGTGAAATTGTAAAAATTGCTTATTTTACATTATAGGTGCTTCATAATGGAGGACAGAGGCTACCTGGTTGCTCACCCCACTCTCATTGATCCTAAAGGTCATGCTCCTGCAGAACAGCAGCACATCACACATAAGGTAAAAAAAAAAAAATAAATAAAAAAATGGGCAGATAGTATTTTAGCTAAATAACACATTTCAATGCTATGTCATTTTTAAGTTGTACATTTTTAAAAATCATAACTTTCAGTAATCTTCTTGTCTTTTGTTGTTAGGAGCCACTTGTGGCCAACGATATCCTGAACCACCCCAACTTTGTCAAGAAAAATCTGTGTAACAGCTTCAGCGACCGCACAGTGCAGCGCTTCTACAAGTTCAACACCAGCATCATGGTTAGAAAAATGATTGATAGCCTAATATATAAATGGATTTAAAGGTCTGACTGCACAGCTCAGTTATAGACATCCTCACTAAGGCCTCTCTTAAATCAATCTGTGCCCAACCTGTGGTGCAACACCGCCCTCTTGTGGTGATATGAGGTGCTTCAACTTTAAAATGTCATTCCCCAGTGTTTGTTCCTGTCAGTAAAGATTTCACTGGTTTAAGTGGGTTTTAAGTTGAGTTGTAAACCTTTTGAACTGTATGGATTTTTTTTTTTCAGGGGGATCTCACAAACCTCGTCCACGGCAGCCATTGTTCCAAGTACCGCCTAACCAGAATCCCCGGCACCAACGCGTTTGCTGGTATAGTGAATGAGACATGCGACTCGTTGGCCTTCTGCGCCTGCAGCACGGTGGACCGACTCTGTCTCAACTGCCACAGGTCATTAATTAAAGCCACAAAACGTCAGAACGCTTGAAAGGTTTTTTTTTTGTGCCACTAATGTATCCTCTGATCTCTCTGTTGTGTTCAGGATGGAGCAGAATGAGTGTGAGTGTCCGTGTGAGTGCCCTCTGGAGGTCAACGAGTGCACAGGCAACCTCACCAATGCTGAGAACAGGTGAGTGCCACATACAGCTCCTCTACTACTACAGCTACAGACACGGCATTTCTGCAGCATAGTGTTGTTTAATGGCAGCAGTAGAAGTTAACAAATGCAACGGGTGAAATGATTCAGATAAAGACATGTGCACAAACAGCCTGGAGACATCATGAGGATCAGGGAGTGATGGTGAAGCCCAGCAGAGAGCACAATCACACAGGAGGAGGACAGTAGGAGCTTTGAGCGCCCGGCATACTGCATCCAAAACTGAACAGTCGACTGGCGGTCACGTGGTTGTGGGACGTTTGTTTTAACACACACCTTTCAAAGTCCATGAGACACACAACAGAGCTCCTGGGAAACCCCTCCCGCTGCAATATACATCACCACACGGGTTTCTTCCCACCAGAGTCTCCACTCCATCCCTGCATCTGCCCTTTGGCCACAAATCGGTCACAAAGAAGACTTTTCAGCGACAGACTCCTCCAAACACAACGTCTGTGTGATCTCCATCCTGGAGTTTTGGGCTATTTGACTAATTTTATGTGTTTTAAGAGCCGCACGGCTGAATGTCCGAGTGAATTTCAGCATTGCCAAACGCGCACACAAACTTCTGACCATTTGGCGCATATGCCTGTGAGATAAAGTTCAGCCTGGGCCTCGTGTCGAGAAGTGGCTGGCGAAGCTACTCTGAGAACAAAATGACGCGATTGCCATCACACAGCTATTTCAATGAGCCGATTTCACTGCTTCAGATGGAGTATGAGGGACCCTTTACTCCCACAGCTCGTTAAAAAGATATCAGTAGTTCTTAGATGTGCTCAGCTGCTCTATGATGGTTACTATTTGAACAGTGACTGATTTATTTCTTTATTATTAGTTCATATTTATCAATAGGTAAGAGGATGGTGGCACATAGGCTAGAGAAGGTTCTGTTGCCTGTTCGACTCTCCGAACCGACAACACCAAAATGTGGGTGGGATACACCCACACCTGCCTCCACTCTCATTTGTTGTGTCAGGAAGGGCATCAGGCGTAACAACAATCGCCAAGTCTTTGTGCGACTTAGTTCACTGTGAAGACCCCCTGAAGAATGGAGCAGCCGAAAGAAAATATAAAATAAAATCAATAGGTAACAATGTCACATTCAGGTTCAAAAAGTGTTGAAATGTTTTATTTTAAAAAGCGGCTTGTTGGAAGAATAATGTCACACACTTTTTAAAATGTTTACTGTGCTATGAAAAAGTATCTGCACCTTTTTACAGATTTTGTTTTCTGTTCTTTGTCACACTTGCAAGTGACGAATCTTCAAATAAATGATAATATCAGACAAAGATGACCTGATTCAATACAAAATGCAGTTTTTAGATGATTATTTAATTTATTAAGGGATAAAAGTCAGTCCAAAGCAAGCTGGTCCTGTGTGAGAAAGTAAATTGCCCCTAAACCAAATTACTGGTTGTGCCTCCTTGGCGGCTACAAGAGCAAACAGGGGTTTAGATGAAGTGATGAGTTTTTTTATTTGGCTGTGAAGGAAAGTAGCCGCTGCGCTTCAGATTGCTGTCCTGCTGCAGAACCAAGACGAGCCTGAGCTTAAGGTCACAACTAACTGATGCGTCTTCTTCAGGATTTTCTGGTGGAGAGCATAATTTCATCATCATAGCAACCTGACCAGATCTTGAAGCAGCAACACATCCACAGACCATCACACTGCCACCACCATGTTCAACTACTGGGATGAAGTTAATTTCCTGAAATGTAGTCGGTTTTACTCCAGATGGAACAGGACGAGCACCTTCCGAACCTTTTCCTTCTTGTCTCGTCGCTCCACAGAATCGAGAACATTGTGTTTTGATTACAGAACTGTGAGGTTGCATTGCACAACGCCTTCTCTTCTGTGACTTGGCAAAAACTTGGCTCATGGAGCCCGTGTCAGCTGATTGGTTATGGAATTTGTGGACGCTTTAGACACGAACACTTCCTGGAAGCTGATTGTATCGTGGGTCTAAATGTTCGCAATTAATGGAGTCAAATCTAAACGTCCTGTTTTGTGCTGTTCTTGGCTAAAACGTCTGCTGACGCACTGAGCTCTGAATTTGTGACCTACTATAACATATATGTATTTTTGTTTTTTGTTATTTCTTTTGAAGAAATCACCTTGAAAGACAACTGACTTCTTGAGTCCACCTTTAAAAAAATAAAAATCCACCACTGAATCTTCCCATGGCGGCCATGCCCTCGTCTCATTCTGATTATTGACCTCTGGCCTTAACTGTAGCGAGTGAGGCCTGCTGAGCTATGTTCTGGGTTCTTTGTGAAACAATTTATTTTCTATACAGCAGACTGTTCCACACTTTCAGTTGTACTTAAAACTCAAACAGCAATGTTGTTTTCACAGTTATCTAGGGAGGGAAATGAGCCATTTATCTAAACCTTTTTGGTTTTTCTGTAGATTTGATTTAAAATGCACATGTTGTAGTTTATGTTTAGTAATTTATTTTTTTTTTTTTAGTCCAACAAAATTAAATCAGGTCCTCTGGACGGTTTCTTGTTTTGTTGAAACGTTTCGTCCTTTGTCCCAAAGACGTCATCAGTCCAAGGGGCCATAACAAGCTCAGTCCCACAAGCAGCACCTTCACATAGCGGGCCAACCAGTTTGGTGGTGATGAGATGGTTTCTGGAGTCCATTTTGGTCATGGCTGCCTGAGAGGAGTCGATGGGGGAGAGGGCGGACTCCAGAAACCATCTTATCACCATCAAACTGGA
>JAVCKU010000093.1:5072992-5083799 GCA_032273985.1 Hypsolebias coamazonicus
GCAACAGGTCCCTCTTGTAAATGAGTCCCCGTGGCTCAACGAGGCTAGCCTGTATAAATAAAGGTTGAATGAAAAATCCATCTATCCATCCATCCACCCATCATTCATCAACCTGTCCATCCATCCAACATCCATTATCCATAATCCAGCCAGCCATCCAGCCAGCCATCATCCTGTATCCATCCATCCATCCATCCATTCATCTACTTGTACCTGTCCATCCATCCAGCCAGCCAGCCAGCCAGCCAGCCAGCCATCAACCATCCATCCATTCATTCATCTACTTGTACCTGTCCATCCATCCATCCATCCAGCCAGCCATCATCCATCCATCCAGCCAACCAGCCAGTCAGCCATCCATTCATCCATTCATTAATCCATCCATCAAGACAGGGCACAGTTTGATGCATCAAAAAAAACTACCACAGCACAGCAACATAAATAGACGTGTTTCATATAAGCTGCTGAAGTCATTGAATATTAAAGGGAAGGTTGTAGCATAGTCCAGAGCCCCCCCATCCCCCCATCCCTCCATCCATCTATCCATTCATCCATCCCTCTCTCCTTCCATCCCTTCATCAATCATCCATCCATCCATCCATCCATCCATCCCACCCCCTCCCTCCCTCCATTCATCCATCCCTCATCCATCCCTCATCCATTCATGCATCCATCTGTCTGTCCATCCATCCATCTATCCATCTATCCATCCATCCATCCCACACCCTCCCTCCCTCCATTCATCCATCCCTCATCCATCCCTCATCCATCCATGCATCCATCCATCCATCCATCCATCCACACATCCATCCAATCAAACAAATCAACTGTTACTTGAAATGATGTTTTTCTTTGTCACATGGTGAAATGAGTGTAAAGTTGGAACCAGAACAAGATCTATAAGAGAAAAACTTCAGGTTACCATGAAGATAATTCAGTGCACAAATCATTTGTTCCTATCAATGTTTATGCTCATCTTTAGACTGGTTCCTAACTGTTGTCCCAGTCCGTGTTTCAGCCCAGATATTTCCATGTTTCTGTCATTTATGCTTGTCCAGCCATGACCTTAGCCAAGTATTGTTGTCTGCTCGTACAGGATGTGACCCCTGAGCTCTGTGTTAAACACTTTATATACAGATAATAAAAGTACTGATAATGATCTACATGCACCATACTGGACTGGAGCTGCACAAATCCACATGTTTTGTGTTCAAACAGTCTTTCTCCAGCTTTCTTATCCAAAGGAACATAAATAAAATGGCTCCAAGTTTTAATTAAATCAGGTTTGCTCATTATATGGACAGAATAGTCTGTTTTTTGCCTGCAGGCATGTTTTTATCTTACCATGGATTTTCTCCTCCAACACATTTCCTCTTACTTTATTGCAGCAGGTTAAATAAAAGTGACTGCTTTACATTTATTATCTCCTCACAGTCAAACAACCTGAACTCCTTCTGTTCAGTCATCTATTTCTGAAGCGGCACCAGAAACCCTCCAGGAGATATTAGTGGCGCAGAGGCATGCAGGAATTTCCACGCACGTGTGCTACTGATGGAAACTCTAGCTTAAAACACATATTCATTATCTGCAAATGCATGTGTCTGTCTGTTAGCAAAATATTTCATGAACTAATGAATGAATTTGAACAAAACTTGCAGAAACAAATCACTGAATGGACAGTTACAAAACTTTATCTTTTGACATTGACCTGCCTCAAGATGGCCGCTGCAGCCAGGCGATGTTAGAACCATAAAAATGACTAACTTTGTCAGTTTCACTTCTTTTTTCTAAACTTTGGTGTGGTAGGAGCTGAGACTGATCCCCAACAAAAGTTCTGAGCTTGCACAAGAAATCTGTTTAATACTTTGTCATCAACAATTAGGAGTCAACTCTATCTTTTAGCAAAATATCTCATTAACGAGTCGTTAATGAGATATTTTGCTGTCTTGTCGTTAATAACGACAAGACAGTTTTTAATGAGTCTTTTTATGAAGGTTTTTTTTATTTTTATTTTTATGCAAACAAAAAGAGAATACAGACCACAATCCCCCGCCCCTCCCCACCCACATCAGATCAGTCACACATAAGGGCCTCAAGGGGTTCAATGTTTCTGAATCATTCTCATCCTTCACATCCGTTTCTCTTCTGCAGGTTTTTCATCTTGTAACTTGTTCCACAATGTTTGTGCTATTCCAACAATTCAAATATCAAACCGTCTGGCTGGCTTAGGACATTCCTGCTGTGATTTTTGGTATTTGCGCAGTTTTAACCTTTTGAAATGTTTAGCTTTGTCAACCATATTTTTCCCATTAAAAATTACTGGAGCTCCAGTGTGAATGCATCCTACAGCGAGAGGAATGTGGTTGCTTTTGACACTCTTCTCGCCAGAAGACTTATTTTATGCAGATGGAAGTATCTGCATCCCCTGGCATATGAACACTGGATAAGAGAAGTTATGTGTCATATTTGTTTGGAAAAGATTAGACACACTGTGAGGGGATCTGTTGGGAGATTTTGGGACAACCATTTATGTCGTATGTTGAAACTGTGTCAGTGCCTGTATGACTTATGTGTGCCTGTACAACTGATCCAGTATGGAAGGGGATTTTATTGTTTGTTGTATGTTTCTTTTTTGTTGTTGTTTGTATTCTTGATATCAAAACAACAACAACAACAAAACTATTTAAAAAATAATCTTAGATTAATACAATGTATGGCGCTCTCCACATCCTTCAAACCCTTTGAGCTGTTTAAAAACATTTTACTGTTCATTTCTGCTTTTGTTCTGGTTCAGCTTTTTTTGTGTGTGTTTCTTTCAACTGTTTAAGCATATTTTAGCTTATTTCTACTATTTAAGGGAACAGATATATTTGTTATGCCACAGCATAGAACTAGCTTAAAGGAAAGGTCTACTTTAATCCAGGGAATAGGTCTGTGGAACGGTTTAGAAGATGAGATTAAAGCCGTAAAGTCAATGTCTATGTTTAAGAAAATGATTAAAACTAAATTGAAAAAAAAAAAAAAATCTATAAGTTGGTTTATATCCAAATTACTATATACTGTATATGGTAAAAAGTGATAAGCTACACATTATTATTATTTTTATTTTTATTTTTTATCTGATTGTTGTCCGAATTGATTGTCTGAATTAATTTTGTTTGAGGTTTGGCAGATGTTATAAGATATTTTCTTCTTCTGCTTCCTTTCATTTCATGTATTATTTTATATTTCATATGGTTTTGTAAATAGTTTTATTTATGTATTTTTTAAAATGAAATGAATAAATAAATTAAAATTAAAAAAATAAATAAATTCTGGTATAACCATCTTAAACTGGGCACTGTAATGTTTGCTTCCCATGCCTGCATTAAAGCTTTATTTGTAAGCTGATCTCACCTTTGTACTACGCTTTACCCGTATTTGTCAGATGTGGCATTTTTATAGATCCCATAGACTGCTGTTTTTACATCACTGTCATGTTCAAAAAGGTAAAATAAAAATAGTATATTAAAAGATTTAAAAAAGGCATATCAAACTGAAATAACTGTCCAGAATAAACAGCATGAAAATTACAAAAAGGGAGAAAGCAACTGAGGGAGTAAAATAAATATTGATTAATTGGATAAAGAATATAATGGAATTGTGTTGATGGACAGAGAGTAACGGACAAGGTTTACTCAACATAATAAATGATTAAACAGAAAAAAGGACATGCAGGAGGTCACGAGAGAAAAAAATGAGAGATGGAATGATCCACAGGAGGAATTGATTAGTGTTAAATTGATGAGTGGCCAGCAGGAGACAACTGTTATCTACAATCTAAACTCATTATCAAATCTGTTTCCTGACTGAGAGTATGAACATTTTCTTTCAAACTGCAGATTGTTAGTGAGTCTGTAAGTCAACCTGACAGATAATTTACGTTTTTTTTTTCTTCTTGTCTGTGTGTTCATATCATGCACAAAACATCTAATACATTATAGAACACATGTTGATCAGGTACATTTACAACCGATTAACATTTGAAGTCAGTCTGGTTCAAGATGGCAGAAAAAGCAGAGATCTTGGCAAACACAAAATTGGCTATAACTCAACCAGTTTTACAGATGTTGAGCTAACATTCGATGTATTCACAACACATATTCTAACCAACAACAGTTCAAGTGAGATAAAGCAGTGTATTGACACATTGAAGGAGATTTTGTCTTGTGTTATTTTACAATTTTAACCAAAATGGCTATAACTGTTGTAAAGTTAGTCTTAAAATCTGACATGAAAGCCCAGGGGTGATATATTTTCCTTTCAGGATTTCTAGGCCTTCGATTTTGATTAAACAAGAATATTTGAATGCAGTAATGTTATTCTTTAGGAATGCACAATATTATCGGCATGGTATCAGTATTGGCCGATATTAGCGTTAAAGTTAAATTTCAGCCATTCCATCAAAATAACTCACCGATATGAAAGACGCTGTTTTTCTATGACAACCCAGTGACAAGGATGCCTGCAGCGCCAGCACAATGTGATGATGTCACACGCACCTTCCTGATCTGATCACAGTGGAGAGGAAGAAGTCAAGATGTCGGCGGTATGGAATTTTTTTTCCGCTGAGGATATTGGATTCTGAAGAGTTTTGTTCTATGTTGAGTCTTGCTTCATTGTCCCCAGTCAGAGATATTTTTCTGACGTAGCCTTACTCGAGTTTCAATACGTCATTTCTGACAGCGTAGCTGATTGCACTTGGGTGAGTTTTACCACAGACATTTAAACATCAAGTGTTAGCCGTGTTAGCATGATTAGTCTTAGATAGACAAAAACTTTTGAAATTAAAAAGTCTGTCCTTTATGCACAAGAGTGCAGAGGATCCCACACTGCAGCTAGGAACCTGGGACAAGCCTCCTCAAGTGACACAGCATCACAGATGACTAATGCTAATAAATAACATTTAACACTTTTCATTTAATATAAGTTAAAGTGCTATGCATATGACTGTTGTTGAATAATATGTCACCAGCTTTTACAGCTGTTACACATTTTTTTTTGTAGCGAATAAGCCTAAATAAGAGGGCTATGTTCTGATATAGGACAATATATAAACAGTAATAATACAGATATCTGTTGTCGGCCAAATAAGTTTTAACATATCGACAAATCGGATATCTGCCAAAAATCCAGTATCGTGCATCCCTATTACTCATGGCAATGTTACCTATCAAAATGAAAACGTCTCTGTACACACTACATACAGTTTGCAAATGATGTTGAAGGATGCATCCATTTTTAGAGCCCAACTGATCCAAAGAGTAGCAGAGCAGCTGAGTGAACAATGTAGCTGTGGGTGGAAGAGTGGGTGGCTGGTTGAAAAGAGGCAGTGTTGAATCCACTCAGCGCTGCCTCAGATGCATTTCATCCATCCATCCCATCATTTCTCTACCTCCTTATCCATCTAGAAATCAAACCTAACCTACCAGCCTCTTGTGCAATTTAAATACTAAACTCAGGGATAAATGTTGGTGTTTGAATTAATAGCTATTAATAATGAGCTTTAAATCTTTCTTTGCAGAATTGGTGTCCTTAAACATTTTTTTATATTGTAACACAAGGCAGCTTTTTCTTTGAATTTCTTTTGTAATAAAAGGATCAGAATGGGGTTAGGGCTTGCTTGCTAACCCAATTCAAAATGGCCACAACAGCTAAGTCACTCAGTTATTTTCATGATTCAAGATTTAAAAATATGCCACATGTAACAAAAAATGTCTTTGGTCTTTAGTAGAGGCTCAACACAACAATAGAATACATTCATACAAAAACGTATCACACAAAAATCCCATATCCCATACCCAACATCATAAAATATCTTAAAACCCACAACCTCATAAGACTATGTGCCTATAACCATCTGCACTATTTTTTCTTTATTTTAAAGTCTGATTGCAGTGGAATGAAATAGTTTTTGTAAGTTTTTTTTTTTTTTTTTTTCTTGGCCAGGGGTACTCTAATATCTATTTTTATACAAATCTTGAGCTAAAATTTGACATGGTTGTATGAAAGGGTCTTCAACACATATTCCATCACATCTTGCAAGATCTAGCAACATCACATTAGATCATGCATAATGTTGTTTTCAAGGTTTGACCAAATGGCTACAACTCCATTTTTTCTCATCAAAAGATGATAATTGAAAAATTTGGCATTAAATGTGGTGGGCAATATGCAATCTTTCCAGGAATGCTCTTTTTGTGATTTTTACTGAAGCTTAAATCTGTTGAATCATGAATTAAAAGCCTGAAGTTCTCTCATGTTGCTGTTAAAGTGGCTGTCAGCTGGAGGACTGTGTGGGGGAGAGACGGATTAAAAAGGTGAGAGACGAGAGAAAAGCAACACAGGTTGGTTGTAATGGTGGCGAGGAGTGTGTGGGAGGGCCTGTGGATGAGAGGAGCGGTGAAGAGCGGACACAGCTCTTCTGAAGCATTTACTCATTTTCTAGTGAGAAACAAAAAGAAATAAAAGCAACTAAGATGAGAAGGGCTAACAATTAGTGTTGCATATCTAAAGGGCTTTTTTATACGTAGCATAACTTAGGGTGATTTCTTAGCCTTTTTTTAAATCCTATTTTTTTCAGGTCTTTTACTTTCAGACAGATGAGCTTGTTTGGATAGTATGTCACTATAAAACCTCCCTTCACCTCATGTACATAATTTCGTTCCACCTCAGGTACCACGGGGTAAGAACAACAATAAACCTACTTGAACTTGAACTTCAGATAAAGGGTTGGGTGTAGAGTTGCACTCACGTCCAAAAAATCCGACCCGACCCGGCCCCAGCCCGCAGCCATCATCTCCAAACATCGCCCAATCTGACAAATTAACAGTAATTACAGGTCTGAACCTGAATAAAAACCCAACATTTTTAATTAAGCTTTGACTGCTTATACCACTGACTATTATTAACAGTTGGCAGATGTGCAGCTGAGGGGGCAGACGATTGGAGCTGAGGAGCCGTCAAAGCGCATTAAATGCTTCACCTGCTTCTGCCTGCATTGAACCCTGCTCTGATATGTTGGATATTTTGTGCTCTCACCTGTTTGGGTCGTCGGCCGCACACGTCTGCCGAGGCCCGCGGCTGAATGAACGACCATTTGGGCTGATGGAGCTCTGGAAGTAGTCCATCTGAAGTTTAACGAAACTTTTTACCTCTTTCAACCTGCCGGTCAGCACAGTCAAATGTCACATGCGGCTAGTGAATGTATGGCAAGCCATGTTGGCATATAATTGGATTGTCAGCTGCATGCGTCCCTGATGCAATAAAAAGCCCGACACCAGACCGCACATTAAGCACATTATTATTATGGTCTGGCCCAGTTCGAATCCAGGTCGGGCAGGGCCGGGCTCCAGGTTCGGGTTAGAAATGACAGCTCTAGAAGGGTGTGACCTCGATTCATACACTTTGCATTTCAGTCATGATCATCCTTTGGGATTCTACTGTGAGGACTATTCTGAGGAGACTGTTTTGTGTAAGAACAAATCTATAGAGGGCTCTTCCTTTTGGCCTGCCAGCTGTGACTCACACACAGCAATATTTAATGATTTAGTTTAGTTTAAAATTGCAATTCAAGGGCCCACATGGTCACTCCGAATTGTCTTTAAAAAGTCAAATAATATGGACATCTAACAAGGTTGAGTCAGGTCCTTTGGACGGGTTCTTTGTTGAAACGGTTAATCTTTTATCGAAAATACTTCTTCAGCCTGAGGAGCTGCAACAAACAGTCTTATAAACAGCACCTTCTCATAGTGGCTCAACCAGTTTGCTGATGACAGACACAATTTGACAATTGTTGTACCAAGCGGCTTTTCAGGACTGACGTAAACTCTGTACTTTTTCTTGTCAGCCCGCTAAAGTGTTCCCACTTATGGCTCCTCGTCCATTTCAGAGTTTCTTCTTGGCCTCTGGGTTAAGATAAAACAGCAGAACTTAGCATGTCGAATTGACTCCTCGAGTTTCAGGTTCTATCGTGCCTCTTGTAACCCCCCTGTTTTTAATTAGCTCCTTCAACGGTAGAGCATGGCAGCAGAATTGCAGCCTGGGATGTAATTTAAGTGCTAGACGTCTTTTCTGTTCCTGCACCCCTACACACTCTTCATGGGAATAATCTACATGTGGGAAATCAGTGCGTTCAGCAGCGGAGACCCATAATTAAGATCATTGCGCTTTTGTGATTTTTTTTTTTTTTTTGTATTTTATTGTTTTCTCCCTTTTTGTTGTCAAAGTTCACTTGGTAACCCACACAGTGATTGGCAAGCTACGAATTATAAGATTATTTTGTCAGCTATTTGAAAGTCTTTGAATTCTCTCTTTCACTGCAGGAGAACGTTTTGAGCAGGGTTTGATTCCTGCCCCCGCTTAGACTGTGCTGTCATTACAGGAAACCAAAAGAACTTTAAGATTAAACCCAAACTATCCTCCCCATCTACAGTATTCATATTCACGTGGTCTGATGTTAGACAGTAGGCTAAAACTAGATTATGTTCTCAGCTTAGTGTAAAGATATATGTTGCTGAGTGTTCTGTGTGTCTGAGTATTAGATGAGGTTTGAGGGAATTGATTTTGTTAAGAACACTGATACACTGATCTAAAGATGCTGGTGGATGAGTAGTGTGGCAGACCAAAGCACATTTGAGATGTAAAGCAAAGAACTGTGAAGACGAGGTACAGAAAAAACAAGACCGAGATCAATAGATATATGGCCGGAGCAGAACAATGAAGACCAGCAGGCTGATAGATGAAGGGACAAAGAAATAAAACATTTAAAGCCTAGCATTCTGTTAAAGCAGTGGTTCCCAACCCTGGTCCTTGAGGAACACCGCCCTTCAAATTTTCCTGATTTGAATAGATGGGGGGTTAACAGGCTTCTGCAACTTGAAGCAATTAAATCACTGAATCAGGTGTGTTGGAGCAGGGAAACAACTAAAATATGCATTATGGTGTTCCTCAAGGACCAGAGGTAGAACCACTGCTTTAAATAATGAGTATCAGCCACCACCTATCACCCAAGGTCATGTTATATTGAGAAATGACTGAATTGTAGCTGTTTTTACACAAACAAAAAATTTTATGCTTACAGTGTGTTTAGAGAATAACTCACAGCTACTGCCACACCACTCTTGGTGATAAGTCCATTTTTGTGTTGGCTAATATAGATTATCAGTGGCCATCTTGTATTAGATTGACTCCAGTGTTTTATGAATTTTCAAATTATTAGCCTATTATTATTATTACAAATATTTCAAGCTTATGCCTTTGACATTAGGGGATAGAAAAAAATATTTCTGTGAATGGTTCATGACCAGAATTAGTAATGCAGTATTTATAAAATAAAGAAATCAAAAGACCTAAATATTTGCCTGTTTCTACATTGCCCAGCTGTGACTGTTGAGTATACATGAGCTACTCATAAACTTTGTCATTAAGACTTGCACTTGATAAGAACAATTAACTGTTATTTTAATGCATCATTTACATTTATTTATTTATTCCAATAAAGAAGATAGTGTTGTGTTCTTTCTGCAGGGCAGGTTGAAAAGGCAGGCTCATATTCAGATACTCACTGTAGCTTTTGAGTTTGGACGAAAGTGGTGGTCATGAGCAGGTTAGATAGTGTTTTTTTTTCACAGTGTTCTTTTCATTTATTTTAATTTATAAGGCGCTTATTATTTTTAACATAAAGTCAAAGAGGCCATCTTTGTGTAAATAAACTGTCCATCATTAAACAGAGGTGGAGGCCTTCATGTTCAACTGTCCACCTCTTACAATGCTGTTATTGCTAGTATCACTCAGCCCCCTGTAATAGCAAACAACCATCAGGGTGCTAACGATCCATCGTTAGGCTGATGGTCCTCCTTAATCATGTGAGCAGGTGGTTTTGGCTATCAGCGGCAAACTGGTAGATCCACTATGAGAAGATGTTGTTTATAAGACTGAGCTGAATACAGCTCCTCAGACTGAAGAAGTCTTTAGGAGGAAAGACTTAACGGTTCTACATTTTTGTTTTTGTTTTTGTTTTGTTTTTTGAATGTCCAGAGGACAAGACAAAACTTTTTTAGATGTTTCTACCTGGATTATTGAGTATGCATCCCGACTGTTTAAGAATACAGTATGTATGATGTAACATTCTTTTTTTGCTGGGGAACTATGAGTCCTTCTTAAAAGTGCCATTATGCTTTTATAATATTGTCATGGTCAATCATGGTTAGCTCTAGAACAAACTTGCACAAGCTACAACCTTTATGGACATTATAAAAGTATAATTGGTTGGTTCTCTAACTACTTCCTCCAGTTATTTAACAATCAACAATGGTGTACCACAAGGCTCAGTCTTAGGACACACCCTCTTTACAATCTATATAGATAATGTAGGTCAGAGCATCCTTGATGCAACCTTACATTTCTATGCTGATGACACAGTTGTTTACTGTCAAGCTAATACCATTGCTAAGGCTTTACAGCTTTTGCAATCTGCATTTGACATCATCCAGTCAGATTTGTTCCACCTAAAACTTGTCTTAAATGCCAATAAAACCAAAGGGATGCTTTTTTTTTTTTTTTCAAACAGGAAGTCGGTCCCAGCAGTTCTTCCTCCGATTTTATCCTCAAATGGTGTCCCTATTGAGTTTGCTGGTTCCTATAAATATTTGTGTATCTTGGTCGACTCGCATCTCTCTTTGAAGCGCCATGTGGAAAACCTAGTAAAGAAATTGAAAGTTAAACTGGGTTTATTTTTCAGAAATAGATCCTATCTAACTGAATGCTA
>JAVCKU010000093.1:5189876-5203042 GCA_032273985.1 Hypsolebias coamazonicus
AAATATCTGTTCTCTTGAGATAGTAAGTACTAGTCCTTTTTACAAAAAGCGTTTGGATATTTGAAGGTAATGTGCAACTCTGGGCTTTGTACAGTAACTTTAATCTTGTGTGCTAATTTTATAATTTATGCATGTAATTTTACAGAACAGTTAGCATGGCCTGCTAGTCATGTGTCGTTTGTATTACTGTCATGCTGTGTTACCAAGCATTTTTCTTTTCTTTAAGTTAATTCAAAAGTCAATAATTGTGTTTATTACTGGTATATAATAAATGCTTTCACTGGAACAGCGAGTCCAAGTTTCTCCCATGTTTGCTGCTGATAGCAACTTTTAAACCCAAAACAGCACTGTCAGAAACTAATAAAACCAATCTAATAATCAAAATTCGATTAATGCTCCATTCACTTTTGTATCTATTCAAAAAAATTGTTTTTTTTCCTGGTAAATTTTGTCTCACAGACTCTCATTTCTCCCTCTGTGTGCCCAGGTTTCCCTCGCACGCTGGCACAGGCTCAGGCCCTGAACAACCTGTGTCAGCTGGACTTAGCCATCAGTCTCAACATCCCCTATGAGACTCTGAGAGAGAGACTGAGTGACCGCTGGATCCATCCATCCAGTGGTAGAGTTTACAACATGAGCTTCAACCCGCCTCGAGTTCAGGTGTCAGACATTTATACCTGTAAACCGGCAGCCTTTCAAATGTTCAGCTCAGCATGCAGAGGTTCTGAGTTTGTTTCATTTTGTTTTTTTCTCCAGAGGCATTGTGTAGTTTTGAAGCTGGAGGTCTTTAACACTCCTGCTGCACTTGGGAAATATGACCTACAAGGCCTCACTTTCAAAACCAATGCCTTGCAGGTCATTTTTACCAAAGGGGAGCTGGAGGGTTAAATGGCTTGAATGGGAAGTGTAAAAACTTGCCTGAGACAAAAAAAAAAAAAAAGTTGTTGTTTCTTTACCAACTAACTAACAGTAGTACCATATATTTTTATCTAATTTCATATCTCAACTTGTATCCTTGTATCTCATCTCATATTTGATCTAATATTTCAACTTTTCAGTGCTAATAGCTGATATGTATTGCCTAATCTCATAGTTAATCTCATCTCACCTCATGTCTCTCGTGATTCACTTTCATTTTAATCTCATATATCCTCAACTCTCACATTTCATCACATCTTCACATTTCACCTCCTTACCTTCATATATTTTCTCATTTCACATCAGATGTCATGTTTCACCTCCTTATGTCTCATTTCTCAGCTCATACCTCACCTCTTTGTTTGTCTCATATATTGTATTTAATCTCATATTTGATCTAATATCTCAACTTTTCAATGCTAATAGCTGATATGTATCACCTAATCTCATAGTTAATCTCATCTCACCTCATGATGTCTCATGTTTCACTTTCATTTTTATCTCATATCTCCTCAACTCTCACATTTCATCACATCTTCACATTTCACCTCCTTACCTTCACATATTTTCTCATTTCACATCAGAGGTCATCTGTCTCACCTCCTTATGTCTCATTTTTCAGTTCATACCTCACCTCTTTATGTCTGACTCACATATTGTATTTCATCTCATATTTGATTTAATGCCATCTTTTCAATGCTAATAGCTGCTATGTATCACCTAATTTCATAGTTAGCCTCATCATGTCTCATGTTTCACTTTCATTTTTATCTCATATCTCCTCAACTCTCATATTTCATCACATCTTCACATTTCACCTCCTTCATATATTTTCTCATTTCACATCAGATGTCATGTTTCACCTCTTTGTCTCATTTCTCAGCTCATACCTCACCTCATTTTTCCGTCTCATATACAGTATTGTATTTCATTTCATATCTCGCTTCCCCAACTTTTAGGTTTTATCTCATTACTCGTGTAGTCTCATATTTTATCTCGTGTTACATCAGCTCTTCTATCTCAACTCATAATTTGCTTTTTTATGTTTGTCTCACAGCTCATGTCACCTCAATGTCTCGTAAATCTCATAAACATTTAATCTCATCTCTCATATTTCAATTCAGTACATGTATAAAATAACTTAAGGACATCTTTACAAAGTACTTCACAGACATTAGAACAAACAAAATAGTGACCATGATGTACTCACCATAATAAAGTCATTAAAACACTTAGTTATACATGAGAGAAATTATTAAGACTACAGTACTATATAGAGGATTATAAAGATTTCAAATACCCTTTTTTAAACGCAGTACACAACTGGAACTTTGTTGTCCGTTATTTTATTGTGATGAAAGTGTTTTTTTAGATTACAGTCTTTTTCGATGCTTTATTGCTGGAATGTGATCTTCAGGGTAAAGATGATGTCACTGGGGAGCCGCTGGTTCAGCATGACGACGACAAACCAGAAGCTCTGATGGCAAGACTGAGACATTACAAGGAAGTGGCGAAGCCTGTGATAGACTTGTACAAGTTAGTAAATACGTTTATTTTTGCCGTCTTATTAGATGTACTTGCTGGAGCCAGCTAATGGTATTAGTACTTGAGGAGAATTAACAGTCATTTAAAATAAAACTGTGCAGTGTCATAGTTTAACTATGAGTGCCCCACAGCTGCAAGCTGAAGTTTCTTTGTGAACAGCAAGTTGTTGCAATTTGATGCATCTCACCCCCTTCCCTCCCCCCATTGCTTTGTATGTGTAAACTGAACAGTGAAGTCTTTACTTTACGTGGTGTATGTGTAGCCACAACCTGTTTTTCCACTTCTTTTATTCTCACCCCTCTTCACTCAGGTCACAAGGAATCCTGCACTCGTTTTCCGGCACGGATACCGACAAGATTTGGCCTTACATCAATTCTCTTTTCAGCACCAAGTTGCACATCGGAGAAGTGCCGAACACAAGCACCCTGACTCAGACCTGAATGTAAAAATACAGAGAAGACAAACGTGTGTGTGTGTGTGTGTGTTTTTTTTTTTTTTTCCCCTGACCAAGATGGAAGAGAACAATCAAGAGTTTGCTGATTTTTTTTTTTCCAGATAAATGGCTTTGTGCAGATCTCTATAAGACTTTGTCTTTAAGATTGTGATAAATTCTGCATTTTTTTTTTTAAATGAAACAATCTAATGGTTCAAGCCATTTTTGTTTTGGTTTTGTGCTTTTTTTTTCTTTCTTATTTTCACTTGTTGAATTGCACACACATTGAAGAAACTAAAACAAAACAAAACAAAAAAATCTAAAGAAAAACGCAGGATTTCTTCAATGGCTTTATTGATATTTCAGTGGAAACCAAAAACAGAAGATATCACATGTAAGATCTAACCATTTTTAGACGTTGCCATGTAAAGTATGCTTTAATGGAACATACGTGAATTATTTAAATACTTTATCTTTTCTTGGGTCATATTCTTCTACTTACCAGTGTGTCCTTTACTAAACAATATGCATCCAGTTATCTCTTACATCTGTTTCACATTTCCTGGACTTTTTTTTTTTTTTTACCAGCTCAGTGATTCTATATGCATTAGCTTCAAAGGTAGTGTGAAATGAGAAAACTTTTTTTAATGTTCAACCAGTATCTCACTTGACTGCAACAGGCAGACTAGTTGGCCATTAAAAATAGCAAGAAAATTACTTTCCAGTTGCAGTTACACTGAATTTTACCTGTTTGCCACCAAGCAACCAGTGAGCAGTGCAGCCATGATTTGTGAGAACAAATTTAGAAAATAATGGTCTGTTTTCATGTGTGAGGCTTGCAAATCAGTCTCGTCTGGCCTCACACCCACCTTGGCATGCAGGGTTCTCTACATAAGACAGAACCTGTGGTTTGTGTGTATTTATGCACCAATTTAGGGATGCACGATACTGGATTTTTGGCCAATATGTTAAAATTTATTTGGCCGATAACAATACCAGTACCAATATTTTTTTTCCCCCTAGACCTACTTACAGAGACGACATAGCTTCCTCTGCTGTGAAATTAAAATACATTATTCTTCGTGGACTTTGTCAATCTGGCCTGATACCAAATGCAGATGCTAAAAAGGAGGCTGAAAATGATTCAACACTTCAACTTGGATTATGTTCAATATCAAATCAAATTTGTAAATTTTCACAAATCTAAACTCAATGGCCGACGGCGTGCGTGACCACGTTGTGCTGGCGCTGCAGCCATCCTTGTCACTGGGTTGTCTTACAGCACCTTTTATTTCGGTGTTATTTTGATGGAATGGCCAATGCCCGATATTTAACTTTATTGCTAATATCAGCCGATACCATGCCGATAATATTGTGCACCCCTACACAATTATAATTGAACGAGTTGCAGTATATAAACAAAATGTAGGTTATTAATTTGTGGTGTGGGTTCACCCCAGACATCCAAGAGCATCACAGACCTCTTGTTGCTCAATCGACCATAGAAAACGGCACTACTGTTACCTTTTTTAAATTTATTCACATCTCTGGTGAGGCGGGGGGGGCGAGCCTTGAGTGGGGGCAAGCGCTCCAACCAAGGAATTGGACTATGGCCTGTACACAGCAACACAGGTGTCAAGGAAAACTCAGGGAGGATACCTCCTGCGAACAGGGTACTGCAGGTTCTAAAACGTTATAAAGACACAAATTTAATCACTGTTTTTCAAAAAAGTCCAAAATATGTTGAGTTTTTTTTATTTTAGGCTTACAAAAACATCAACTCGAGATTTGCACGTACATGTTCATTCATTGCTTCTCCCTTCAATTAATTTTTTGTGCGCTGTTAACATTCATGTGTTGTAGTTGACGGGTTAAGACGTTATGCTGTCAACAAGCATTACTCAGGAAATATTCAACCTTAATAGCAAATGAATATGACACAACCACAAGGATAATGTGACCACCCTAAAAGGTTTCCAGACATCTTGGAAACGCTCGTGAATGCCGTTTGTGCGCAGCAGAGTGAGATGCTGGCTTTCACGTTGGGCTGCAGAATGATGTCATCAGTTCTGGATGAGTTCTGCAGGCCATCACTGTTGCTTTGGAGCGCTCCATGGTAGATGCCTTCCGTTTTCCATTTCTTTGACGACAATGCTGCCTTGATGTTCTCATTTATAAATTCTGCTATTTTTCTTACACAGTTTCATTACTTTGTAATATAAGAACAAGATCGTTTTTATGATTCTGACACTATTTTTGCAGATGATTATAACGGTATAATCAAAGTTTCTGAGTGAACTTATAAAGCTGCTCACTTTTCTTTATCGCTTCTTTGTTCAGTAAATACAGTTATCCACCAAACAGAACAGTTTAGAAAGTAATAACTTTGCACACGACTTTCTTTAAAATGGTCTCATCCGTTCCAGTACAAACCCTTTAAACAGCTACAAATTGATAGGGAGCAGAAAACGTGTTTTCTCATCCAAATTATTTTCATGCCATCTGGGATGTGAGGGTTGTAAACGTTTGGCGTTTATATTTTTAGCTGACTTTATTGTCATCATGGAACCAGCGGTCATGTACTGGGATTCTGGTGTGATGGATGTTGTGTTTAATTTGAGAGGAGGAATGGATCGTTGTGGTGCTCAAGTGTCCGATTTATACACCCGTCTGCTGCAGCTTTTCATGTACCGTTTCTGCATTGTGTGGTGTACCACATTTCAAGAACAATAAATCTATTGTCTTATTGTGTATGTCCGTTTTATGTGTAGTTAACGTGTGCACTGTACATGTGTATAACGTGCGTAGTCTGAAAACCTAGTCAACAATATACTGAGGGACTTAAACTTATTATTATGGGTGGAGGTGATGTTTTTTTATTTTTATACATTCATGCAAATACACCATCTGCATCTCCTGCCTTGGTTTCAGTCCTGTGGACTTTGTAAAGTTAAAGCTCATGCACATTACCGCTTGGGTGAAACTTCTGCCGAATCACTGTCTCATCTGCTGACAGGAAGTGCAGCACTTGCAGACTAATGTTTTCATCTGATTATTACTAGTCACACTTTGTTTGAAGCTTCTAGGGGAGTGGTGGCGCAATGGTTAGAGAAGGTGATCGGAAGGTCGCCGGTTCAACTCCCCGACTGACAACTTCAAACTGCAGGTAGAAAAGGTGAAACATCTACACCTGCACCATCTGCGCCCCCAGATGTCAGCTCCCTGCTCCACACAGAGGGCTGTGGTAGCTCGGTGGTCTGTGGTTGTGTCAGGAAGCGTAAAAACAGCCGCCAAGGCTCCGTGTGAGTTAGTTCGCAGTGTTGTCCCCTGAAGAAGGGAGCAGCTGAAAAAAAAAAAAAAACTTGGTTTGAAAGTTCAACATTTATATCAGTTTTATTAGAAAGCTACATAAAAGTCAGATTTTCTGATTGTGAGAATGACCTGAATGATGGTTAGAAATGCACCAGTGCAAATCATCACTTGCAACTAAGATTTCTGGGAACATTTTGCTCCAGAACGCCTTGATACTCTTGAGATTTCATTGTATCCTCCACAGATTGGAGAGCTCCCGAAGAGTTCCAGCTCCAGAACATAACATGTCACTTCAGATACAGAGTTTTTTCCTCTTTGTATGCTTCTTTCTTGGTTTCGAGCTGAGCTGAAGCGACTTGTCAAACAGCTCCAGCTTTGTCTCTCCTGTTCAAAGAACACTTTAAGTTTATTCCAGCTACCTTGGAGCAAACATTACATCTGTACATGCTTTTCTAACTCTGGTAAAAAATCAGGTTTCCATTCAAGTCAAGTTAATTTTAATCTCACTCTCATCATGAGGTGGAACGAAATGATGCACAGAGTCCCAGTTACACCCAACAATAGCAAAAATACAAAGTGTAAAGAAGAAACACTAAGGATCTAAGATGTAATGTAAGATGTATCTCCAAATTGATGCAGTAAGAAAGGTAATGTTTGAAAAAATAAATAAACACTGATGTATATCAGAGTCAGAGAGTCTTTGTCATTTGCACCACATGTGATGAAATGAAATTGTGTACACAGGGTCCCAGTTACATTCAACAATAAAATGCAAAAGAAAACATTACTAAGATCTTAGATGTGACCTATAAGAAAACCACCAACTAAAATACACTAAGCACTATAGAATAACATTACTCCAAACAGCAGCACGAACATGAGTCTGTATGAGCAGATGGCACATCAACATGAACAGATCAGCAGCAACATGATGTGATATTGTACAGTGATTATTCTGGTTAGATATTTATGAGTCTAACAGCTTCAGGGTAGAAGGGTATGTATCACTGAATGAAGGATGAACGAACCACTGATATTCTACATCGCTTCACAACCTAGCAGTTGTTTTTTTTTTTTTTTAAATACCATTTTCTTTTATTTGTTCTTCTCAATTTGTATGTGCTTTTTTAATGGCCGTCTACTTTAGTCACCACTCTGTTAAAATCAGGTCTCTCTTGTAAATGAGTCCCTGTCGCTCAATGGGATTAACCTGCATAAATAAAGGTTGAATGGAAAACAAGGAGTAACATGTGTTGAAAGTTTCATGGCAATAAAACACACTGGAACCATTGTTGTACACACTCAACGTGTTTTACAAAGCGGTGTCCCACCTGTGAACTGTCTTCAGACTGGGTGCAGTGATCAGGTCCTCGTGGCTCACTGTCCTGCATGTTTTAGCTGTTTCTCTGCTTCAACACACCTTGAAATTTTGAAGCATGTCAATTTATTGTCAGGTGAAGCAGGGTATCCCCTAAAACATGCAACAGTAGCCCACGAGGATCAGGATTGGGGGGATTCGTTTGTTGGGCGTCGCTCATCCCATCTTGAAACTCCAGTTCGTGTTTTCCAGTGACTTCCAGGAAGCAGAGTGGCGCAGCTGGACAGATCCATGCACACCCTCACCACTGTTGCGCCCCCACTGACGCGCATCCACATGTTTTATAGATCCACCAACGTGGGTTTGCTGATCCGACGCCAGGATGTGATGAGCTGCGTGTGCGTGATGATGCCGTAGAGCTCGGCGCTTCCTCCGTGCGTTTTTAACCGACGGGTTAACCGGGACTTAAAGGGGAATCCTTGCAGGACAGCGCGTCTCAGTTTGACACCTTGACCTTTTGGCTGGCAGCGAATGACAAACCAAAGGTCAGCGTGCGCGCGCACACAGCCGGCTTAAGCGCATCTTCACCGCGGCGCAAGACGGCGCTCCTCCTGGGAGAATGAAAGCGCTCTGAAAGGTAAAGTCATCTGGTGGATCCTTAGCATCTAATCATATAGAGGCTATACTATATATATTTAGTTTGCTTCATTTGTTTGGAAAAAAAAAAAAACAGGCAAAGAGGACAGCATCATGATCTGTGACAGGATGTTACATAAGATCAGGGTACCCTTGGAAATCGTGACCACAAACCCGGAAAGCGCATCTGCGCTCGGCTGACAGCTGCGCATTTGTTTCATATTTATTCTGAGATGTGGTGGGGTTTATTTAGTTTGAACTGAACATATGACACAAATGCATTTAAAATGCACAAACTTGCTCATCTGGGCCTGTTTGAGACGCGCACACGCGCGTTATGAATGACATCATTTGGGATGTTTTTGTCAGAATGGCTGATTTAAAAAAAACGCAGCATGGAATATGATAAAAAAAAATATGGCATTTAAATAATTTGCAAATAATTGCCTGAATAATTTAATTGAGCTTACTTGTGTTGATTGAAATGAAAATATAAATGCATCTTTAAATGACTGGATGTATTCATTTTAAATCGCGCCAATGTTTTTCAGGAGACAAAATGAGAATGCATCCACCTTCAAATCGCTTTAAAATGTCATAATCCACGAGACAAAATATTAGAGGTGTAAGAAAACACACCATTGTTTGTATTTTGAAAGAAGCGGCCACTTGTATTTGTACAAGCAGTTTTATCAGCAGCACCATCTTCATCTCCCAGGAAAGGCTCCATCCTCTCCTGTTGGCCAATGGCGCGCCACCGCGTCACGCGCGTCACGTGGACAACTAAGCAGCTCCAGCTCGGTGCATAAGTTAGTGACAGACATTCTTTTGCACCAGCGTTAAGGACGATCTGGTCTTTCATCACTGCACTGAAACAGACAAATGAAAGATTGAAAATCCCTGAAATTAAAGCGCAACAAAAGCTGCAGGTGTGAAGTGGATATTTAGAGTCTATAATACGTGTTAATAACAGTTTAATAAAAGTTTTAAAGATGTTGAAGCTGCCACTTTTCCTTTGAGTTCGAAAAGTACTTTACTGATCCAACACATTTCCAGCTGCTGATCCAGCAGGTTCCTCGGTTCTGCTTCAACTGTCCTGTGGAAAATCATTAATCCTCAGGATGTGAGAAGAAACCAGTAAAAAAGTAATAAACATTCAGTTTCAGGTTACAAAGATAACACAATGTGTCATAAAGCACTTTAAGAGGCAATCAGATGTAACATTTTAAAGGAATTTATTTTACAAAAGGAGTGCACAAGCTGCTTCAAAGCTATGTGTTAATGTTACTGAAATATAATAATTGGAAAATACATTTTAGCAACACCTTTCACTACAAAGGAGCAATCCTTACATTATAAAGTTCGGTAGAATATTGGAAAAGTAAAGGGAAGATAGGACAAGTTGAATAACGTAAATTGTCACAGTGGACTAAGAAACGTTTCTGAAAACTCACAAAAAATGATTAAATCATGTCATCTGGGCATGATTTAACCAGTTTTTGTGATTTATCTACCTGCACGATTGCGCTTTCAAACTTATTTCTGAAAATTGTCGAGGAAAGCAGTTTGGCAGCTGCAAGTTTGAACTCCCACTGTGAAACAAGAACATGAACAGAACAATCAATCTCATGAGTTTTGTTGGAGAAAAATGGTCTCGCTTTACTCAAAAGGAGCCACACTCGACAACAGGAGCAAATTTTTAACTGGGTTTTACTTGCAAGGACACATTTTCAGGACTGGTTGCACAGATATACAGGAAGTACATGCATCAAGCCCAGTCACAAGAATCTGCCATGGGCAGTGTGTGAAGACTGTTTTTATACCCTATCAGTTTGAGTTTGACTTTAACTTTGTTTATTCTTTTATTATACAACGCTCAATAAATTTAAAACAAAAGCAAGTAGAAAAAACAACAGTAGTAAAGTATATTCCACGTTCAAAGCAGTGGGTAGAAGTATAAACTTGTTGTTACACCCACCCCTATTACATCTATAGCATCATCCAATAATTTACTATTCATGATTACTTGCTTATAACATTCTTTGTTAGTATTTTAGATATCCACATCTATAACTGGTACAATGCATTCATATTTGCATGCCATTATGATCAAGCATCAATAATTTTTTAACATTTTAAAATTCTTTCTAGATCAGTATACCATAATGCAGTGATAATTGATAAATTGATTATGTGTCGACATTCATAATAGCAGTAAAAACAGTCATCATTTCCCATATGGATATGCAGTGATGACCATCTTCTTAAATTATGTTTTTAAACTGTTTGATGTTTGGACATTGCTTGAGCTCCATGCTTAAACCGTTCCACAGCTTCACCCCATGTACTGATGTACAAAAGCTTTTTTTTTCAGTTCAGCCGAGCTGTCGGATTCTGAAGTGACCTTGGTGTGCCATTTGTAGCTCTCTCTGCTTACTCAAACATATGGTTCATGGGCAGTTTACATTCTCAGCCATCGTAGTTAAAAACATCCATAAATTTTAACCCAAAATTCCCTAACAAGTAATTTTTCAGGAAAGGCCTTGCTTTTTTCAGCAAGACCACGTTGAACCACATCCAATAAAATCTGTTAGTCATTATCAATGTTTAGAATCTGAAAAAGTAATGTAACGAAAGAGGTTCTTGACTCTCAGGAAACTGAAATCCTATAGCCAAATAGAAATATGAACATATCTCCTTGATAGAGAGGAACAATGGTTTGAGAGAGGAGTAAAGGAGGCCATCTTTGTGAAAAGAAACCGTCCATCATCAATCAGGGGTGGAGGCATCTGTGTTCAACTGTCCCCCCTTACAATTCTGTTATTGCTAGTATCACTCAGCCCCTTGTGAATAGCAAACAACCATCGGGGTGCTAACAATCCATCATTAGGCTGATGGCCCTCCTTGATCATGTGAGCAGCTGGTTTTGGCTGTCAGCAGCAAACTGGTTGATCCATTATGCGAAGGTGCTATTTATGACTGAGCGGTGCAGCTCCTCAGACTGAAGAAGTCTTTCGAAGGAAAGACAAAACGTTTGTACATTTTTTTTTTTGTTTTGTCTTTTGTATGTCCAGAGGACCAGACAACTTTTTTTTAGATTTCACCTGTTTTCATCTTTGTTTCTACAACAGGTGCAGCTCATTCAGAGAAGTTGAACTAAGATCTTCAATGCATTTTGTTGAAAGAGAGGCATGATGGTTACATTTACTGATCAGCACACAAGAGCAGAGGAATTTTGACAGAAAGTACTGGAAACCAGTCCATATTTACAAAGTTATACTTCAGGAATGCCGAGGGAAACATGCTGTTAACGATTGAAACAATCCACATTTAGCTCCATGTGATATTGCGTTGTTTAAAATCCCGCGACCTGATTTCAAAATAAGCAGAAGATATTGCATGGATAAAATCACATACCTCCATTAAAATCTCATTTTAGTTAAAACTCAAAGAATACCCATAAAATATTATTTGTATTGTGAAAGCACTTAATATTGGTGGGCATAGTTAGTCACTGGAGGGTAACAATAATTAGCAACGATGCGGTGGCAACACGTTGCATCTGTTATGGCGCGAGCATCGCTCCTCTGTTTTGGACATTCCGTTCCCGCTGTGTTTTGAGCTCCCGTTCGCTCTGCTCAAAGAGTTTCCCAGGCTCATGTCGTCTTTTCAGAACCATGCAGGGGTTTTGTTGCCAGGGGACAGGGCACAGGAAGGAAGCATGCCACTAGAAGCAAAGTTTTTAACTGGGCCTTTGTCAAATCAGCAAATTAATTATGTTGCTGGAGCACCTGGACAACTCAGAAGGATTTTCTCCAAACACAACATGCAAACCCAAACTGAGCAGTGTGGTGGTTGCAGAGAGGAATGTTCAGACCTCTTCTTCATGCATGTGACCAAAACTTCTCCGTCATGAGCCAGACTGACAAAGAGCCTGATGAGCCTCCACATTGGAGCAGCGAGTAATTCCAGTCTAATCTGCATGCACACAACAGCTAGAAACTTCACACACCTTTTAGACCTTTTAGAACGGATAAAGCCTCCCGGAAACATTTTCAGCTTCAGAGCAGAAGTCCACTTTTTATTGTTTTATTAAACAACAACAACAACAAAAAGCATTTAAACTCTGATTGGACCTGAGGTTAACAAAACAACAACTTAAAAATACTGAAAGTCGACAGAGTTGAAATTGGTTTATTGACTATGATGCTTTAAATGCTTCAGTTAAGTAGCTATTTCTGATTCAGTGGGAGCTAGCTTGACAGATTGCTGGTGTCCTGAAGTTGTGTGAAGTAAAATAAATTATTTCTGAAACCGTTTTTAACCTTTATGCATTTTAAAATCAGGAATCAGATCAAATAATTGTTCAGATTTGGTAGAGTCAGTAGTTTGTGACACTAGAGATCCAATTCATCAGAGACTTCCCCCTTTGTGTTGTTTACCTTTTGCATTTACTCTCATTGAAGAAACTATTGAACAGTCACAGTGGTGTTAGTGTTGTCACATTATTCAGATGTTTTGGTTTTATGGACTTATTTTTATTTTAAGACTGCCTAGACAGCTGATGGATAAATAAATCAATGATTCCTTTCTTAATTTTAGTAAAAGAAAAACAACAATATGCATTAAATATCATTTTAGTGGGATTTTATTTGACACAGTAGATTGAGATCTGTTGAAATGTAATTGTTATTAATGTGAGTTCAACCTCTTTAACTGGTAAAGTAGTTATTGCACGCTGCCTAAGGCAAACATGTTTTTGAATGTGTCTCTGTAGCATTAGCAACATTGATGTGGTGGTATGTGAGACCTACCAGCAATGATCTGCACAAACCAGAGTTGCCACGTCTTCATGCGAGTTAATTCGACCCCTGAAGAAGGGAGCAGCCGAAAGAATATATATATATATATATATATATATATATACACAGGTAGTCCTCGACTTAAGGCGCCCTCGACTTACAGCAACTCGGACTTAAGAACGGGTGTGCTAACATACATTTT
>JAVCKU010000093.1:5301423-5313908 GCA_032273985.1 Hypsolebias coamazonicus
TATGGTATGGTATGGTATGGTATGGTATGGTATGGTATGGTATGGTATGGTATGGTATGGTATGGTATGGTATGGTTATCGCTTGGATTTGAATCAGTATGTTTAGTGTCCAATAAAAACAAAGCTGTTAACAAATAAACTGGACAATATTCTGGCAATTTAGTGATATTTCCACAGTTGTAGTCTTGAATGATCTTGAAATATAATCCAGAGTTCTCAATGTCAGAGACCGAGACAAGACCGAGACCGTCAAAAAGTGGTCTTAAAACCAGTCTTGAGACCAAGACCAGTCTCGAGTACTACAACACTATGTATTACTGTATTTTTTTGGACTATAAGGAACACTTAGAAGCCTTTAATTTTCTTTAAAAAATGACAGTGAGCCTTATAATCCAGTGCATCTTACATATTAAGTCTGGTTGTGCTTACTTGCTTAGAACCGATTTTATGTGGTACACGGCGCCCAAAAAAAAGTCAAAATGAAATTGTTCCTCATAATGCGCCTTATGTATGAAAACAGACCCATTCATTGATATTGTGCCTTATAGTCCAAAAAATACAGTAATACAGGTGCATGTCAAAAAATTAGAACATGTGGAAAAGTTCATTTTTTTGTGTTAATCACTTCATAAAGTGAAACTCATTTATTGCATGGATTCATTACATATAGAGTGAAATAGTCCAAGCCTTTATTTCTTGTAATTTTGAGGATTATGGTTTACAAATAATGAAACAGCAAAATTCAGCCGATCATAAAATGAGAATATTTTGAAGAGATTCCATTTATGCCCCTTTTCCAATTTCTCGGACTGGAGCAGCGGCTGGACCTATTTCAAAGCGTTTAAAAACAATAATGACAACACCTTGGTGTAAAAATGCTGACGTGCTGGCGTTTTTTTGTGCTTGGTGGCCGATGACAAAACTCAGGGCGAGCTGAATGGAGCTCTGCTGGTCCTCTCCCCCGGAGACGGGGAGCCAGGCCTTCCTGGATCCGAGCTCAGCTGGTCACCGTGGAAGATCCTCCGTGGTGTCGACTGGGGGTTTGGGCTCTGCTGGCCATGCGAAGGCTCATACGAGCTGGTGCCCCGGCCTCGCGTGATCGTAAAGGTCGAACGCCAATCCCAGCAGACAGACGGACCGGGACGGGTCTATAGTAAACTACTGGTGTCACAGGCTGATCAGCTGATTAACTCCTGGACATGAGCTACAAATGTCTCATTCCTCAAGTCAGGCCACTCCTAAACCAGAGACAACGTCAGAAACATCTTACCTGCTGAGGATAAAAAGAACTGGACTGTTGCTCAGTGGTCCAATGTCCTCTTTTCACATTAAAGTACATTTAATGTCATTTGGAAATCAAGGTCCCAGAGTCTGGCGGAAGAGCGGAGAGGCCCAGCATCTGTTCAAGTAAAGTTCCCAGTCAGTGATGGTTTGGGCCCATGTCCTCTGCTGGTGTTGGTCCACTGGGATTTCTGATGTCCACATTCGGCTCAGCATCTACCAGGACATTCTAGAGACTTGATGCTTCCTTCTGCTGACAAGCTTTATGGAGATGCTGATTTTTATTTTCCAGTGGGACTTCCTGCCCACACTGCCAAAAGTACCAAAAACTGGCTGTGGAATATTCTAATTTTCTGAGACTCTGAACTTTATTTTTTTCATTATATTTAAGCCATAATCATCAAAATTACATGAAATAAAGGCTTGAAAATTTCACTTTGTGTAATGAATCCATGTGAGTTTCACGGTCTGAAATAATTGACAAAAAAATTGAACTTTTTCACAATATTACATTTTTTTTTTAGATGCACCCGCAGATGCTAACAGACAGCTGAAGAGTGATCTGTGACATAGACCTGCCCCTTGGTCAGAAACAGTTGTCACACAGACAGCTCACAGCTAACTCATTTCAAACACCGAATAAGCACACTGTCTCCTGTGTGGGCAGCGCAACTGGTAGAGCTGCTGCCTCTCAGTGAGCGGGTCCCCGGTTCAAATCCCGGTCCGGGTGCCTTTCCGGATGGAGTTTGCGTGTTCTCTCTGTGCATGCGTGGGTTTTCTCCAGGTACTCCGGTTTCCTCCCACAGACCAAAAACATGTATTTTAGGCTGATTGGTAACGCCAAAATTGCCCCTGTGAGTGAGAGAGTGAATGGTTGTTTGTCTCTATGTGTCCCTGTGATGGACTTGCGACCCATACAGGGTGCCCCTTGCACTGTGATTGCTGGATATGGGCACCGGCGACCCCCATGACCCAAAATGGAAGAAGGGGGTAAAAGATAATGGATGGATGAATGTCTCCTGTGTCCCCTGTCCTTGTCTTCTGTGTCAACTCCCAATCTCACTGTGGTTTTCTGCAGACATATGGTGTCCTTGCTGAGTCTCTTCCATCTGAATTAGACCTTCAGCAGACCATCTGTCTGCATTTACCTCTGAGCTTTGTGTAATAATAATAATATTTTTGCACATTCTGCCTTTTATACCAAAGTCAGGAGCAAAAATGACATTCTGGAGAATTTTATTATCACAATTTACTAATGATTATGATTTTTGAAAAATGCAGCTTTTTTTGTTCTTAATTGCTCAGAAAAGAAGCTGGCGCTTTTGATTTGGCACATGTTAAGACTTCTCTTCTAAAATGATGTGCCAGATGTTGACTACTGAAGCTTGCTGGAAAGCTCTCCACAAAAATCCATTGGAAAAAGAAAAGTATCAAATATTTAGGAGGTGGTTGGATAAACTGCTTCTACAGTTGACTTAAACTAATCAGATCCATTGTTTTGGTTTGTTTCATTGTCAACCAAATCTAAAGTGGATTTTGTAAATTTGAAGGGAATGTATCCTCCAAGTCTTTTCCAGCTTTAATTCCAAGATGCTGAGCTTGGTTTGGACTGATGAACGATCATCAACAGAGACTGGCTGCAGTTCATAGACAATGGATGTGATACAGAGGGTAAGTCATTTATTTAGTAATGATTAAACCAAAACTGTGCACTCCGTGATAGTCAGGAACACTTTATAAACTTTTCTGATAAACACTAAAAGCCTTTAAATTTTTATATGGTGGCTGTAACTCCTGCTAAAAGGTAGAAAAAGGTCTGGTATCAGTTATTTCACAGATAATATGGAGGAAATCGGACTCCCTTCTTGTACTTCAAGCTAATGTCAATGTGCTTACGTGTAAAAAAACAGACCATCAGGAACTGACAAACATAGTATGACACTTAAGATGCTATGCAATGATTCATGAATGCTGAAACTGACAACACACACACATATGCTTGATTTTACAGTAGACAGCTGTTGCAGGCCTTCATCACCGTGCTGTGGTCACAAATTGTAGAAAACAGACAGATTTCATGTAAATACTCAGTAAAGTGGGAAAAAGATGAGAGTAGCTAAGTCTTTCACTCTATGCCTCTAAATGCAGATCTAATGAGCTTGTGGAAGGTGTTAAAACACATATACTGTACTTGGACACTGTGTGCACAATTGTGTGCACATTCCCGTTTGGCGTTGCAGACATTCTGCACATGCATTACTGTAAATCTTACTAAGCAGATAGCTGATGAAAGTGCAGGGCTCACGTCTCCTCTTCTGCACTCTCATTACACTACACCACTCTCTCAGATAAATGAAATGCACACACATGCTCACACACACACAGATACTTGGATCTGTGCAGAAAGATTTCCTCCCTGCAGGTTAGGAAGTGGCTCTTCATCACCACCAATCCTCTTTCTGTCATTTTTTTCCCCTTTCAGCAGAGGTGTCTGATGATTGAAGCTGTCAAAGGGATAAATTCACTTTTGTGAAAGTGACAATGGCAGATGATGAGGTTTAGTTTTCCCTCTAGATGTTTCTTGCTCCCCATCACAGTATGAGTTCCTGAAGTGAAATCAGCATTCGTGTCCAAAATGTGTCCGGACTGATAATGTGTTAGGGTGTTTGAATGCAGCCAGTGTGTTTGGAAGCAACTTCCTTGTGGTTCTTTGTTTGGATATTTGGATGTGGTTGTGCATGTGCTGGGTGTCACAGCCACAGACTGGGTGCACGCCTTCATCTGCCACAGGAATGTATGTCATAGTAATAGACAGAAGGAAAGAAAACAAATGTAAAGTGGTGCGAATTTTTCCTGTTTGGAGAGAAGATGGGTTCAATGTCAACAAGACAGAATAAGCAGCTAAATATTGTTTTCTGAGCAACAAGCAGCCTTTAATGGCAAAAGCAGTGATATTTATTGAATGCATCCTGTAATTCTCAAGAAAAGTCCCACTTCTTTATAAGAATTACATAATGACTAGTGAGGCATTCAGGTGCTTTAAACTTGATCACACTTAGTCATCTGAAGCAATCACTGTAGTTCTCCTCATGCTGAGAAAACTCATATATCAAAGCTGGAAAAAGATATTTTTAATTTCACCAGCCTTGCTTCCTGTGGTGTCATTGGTTCTCAAACTGGGATATAAGCATGTTTTGCTACTCAGATTTTATTTAGCGGTACATACTTATTGGAAATGTTGCTATCAGCTATATACTAACCAACCATTATAAACTGAATTGTGTATAAAGATTACAAGCAATGATAAAAACAGAAGTGGTACAAGCATAATGCAATGTTTGCTCCAGTTTGAAACTATTCAAAACAAAAATGCACTGAAGAATATTCTGAGGACCCCTGTATAAACTAAAATGAACCATCCATAAGTAGTGGGTGACAGAGTGGCTACCTAGACCTGCTAAGGTGCAAAAGAGGGAAAACATTTGTAAGTCATATCTCCAATAGGTAGTCATTCAATCAAATACAAAAGTTGCCATGAACTAAATCAAATGGTGCAGTTAAAGAGTTTACTCTGGTCGTTCTACTGAATGTAATCCTGAAATGCGGGTATGCACTCAGTGTCAACAAAGCACTTGGTTGAATCTGCTGAACGCCACATGGAAGCTTGAGTCAACACTGAAGTTTTTGTGAGGCATGAGATGAGGCATGAGGGTATTTGGTAAAGTTCTCAGCAATCAAGTTTTGGGAAAACCACTGCTTTAGAAGAAAACAAGAAGTTCTCGCGGTCCAAAAACACCTTATGCTGATGATGCATTTTGTTACGTTGGTTCTATAAACATTATAATAATAGTTTAACTTTTTGTTTTAATTACCTTGATGCATAGTCCCACTTCACCCTTGTGCGACTTCTCGGTAAATTTAAAGCAAAGTATTTGTTAACCCCCAGTTAATGTCCTTCCAGTTGTATAACTCAGCCATCTTGTGCATGTCATAGAGCAGGGGTGTCCAATCCTGGACATCGGTGGCCATCATAATGCATGTTTTACTTGTTTCCCTGCTCCAAAACACCCAATTCAATGGTTGAATTGCCTCTGCATGTTCTGCTGAAGTCTAATCACCCATTGGTTCAATGCAGGTGGAGCAGAGAAACGTCTAGTGGCATTCAAGGACAAAGATTGGACACCCCTGCCGTAGACTGTCTGAACTCCATGCATGGTGCTTCTAAAAATAGATTCTAACACTCATCACTTTATAGAAGTTTTTAATGCCAAATTCTTGTGTAAGCAGCACATTTGTTGCAGGAAGGATAACTTTACGACGTCTGGAATGTAGAAGACTCGCCCTTTGTCCAGGAATTGATCTTTCTACACAGATCCCATCAGGATGTGATTCCAAAATTCTAAGTACTGGATAGAAATATTTAAATTTCAATAAATGTTGCACGCTGATGTTGCGTTGTGTGCATAATTTTCCAATATAGTACATATAAATCAATGTGTTGACACATGTTTAATTATTTACAGCAACATTGTCCAGTGGGGAAAAAAGAACTGGATCAGATGATCAACACACTCTCACACACAGTTCATCAGAGTTCTTACCATCTCCACCTTCAGTTTCCTGATCTTTTCATCCAGACTCTTCCTCCCCGTGTCCTTGCCGGTGTCGTGAGGGGTGGACAGCTTGGCGTCCCCCCGCAGAGAGGACGCGTCTTCTCGCATCCACCTGAGCAAACCCTCCGGAGTCTTCCGGCCGAGTTTCACCTCCAGGTCTTTCAGGTCTGGGATGGTCTCGCTGGTCGTGCCCTCATCCATCTTCGCTGTGATCAAACCGAGGAGATCAGAAAACGTGTCAAACAGCGAGGGTCGCTTGCTCGGGGGCGGTTTGGCATCTTTTTATAACGCGACTCGTGCTGAGCTGGACTGCGCCACGAGAGAAGACACTTTGTAACAAACACAGCATTATCCCCCACGGATCGATATCTCCTCAGAACTCTGCCATTATTCTGTGTGAAAGCTGCTCACAATTTAAAAAAATACATTAAATGTGGTTATTTCCAGCGCGTTGGTGTCTGATCCCTCTGGTCCTGTGACGCGTTTGGGTCCCTTCAGAAATCTTTCCAGCCCGAACCGAAGTGCGCAGATTCCACCTGCATGATGACAGCAGCAGGCGCAGGGAGGGAGACCCCAAATCGTCAAGTCACTAGAGTTCACACGCACCAACTTCCGGGATTTATTTCAAAGTAAAAGTTGTGTACAGGAAAACCTTAAATGGCATGGACTTACAAAATAAAATTGAAAACTAGAGTGAAAATGCTTGACTACATAATTTCCTCCCTCACAAACAATCAAAAATAATTAAAAAGGGGAAAAAACTGAATAAGCGCATAATTTTCTGTGACTTTTATTGGGAATAAACACAGACTCATGTTTCCTGCTGCTGTTGGACGTAATGTTTTTATGCGACTAGCGCTTAGTGTATTATTTAGCTGATGTTTTTCTTAGTTCATGTCTTAGACGTGATTACTGTTTTTCTTTTACATTTTATTGTTGGATGGAATTGGGACCTGTGCATAAGCTCGTTCCACCACATACCACATGAGATGCGAATGTAAATGTCTGCACACTTTTTGTTTGTCTGTCTGTCTGTTAGCAAAATAACACACAAACTACTGAACAGATTTTAATTAAAATGTCAGGAAACAATCATTGGATGTTCCTCGTCAACTGATTACCTTTTGGCGTCAACCTAATTCAACAATATTGCCACAACTGACTGACCTTGGAAAACACAAAAATGGCTATTATTCAGTCAATTTAAATAAATTCAGTCAATTTAAATATATTTTGCAATGTAATTTGGTGTGGTTGTAGCTGAGAGTTATTAACAACATATAGCCCAAGTGCTACTCATTGTGCAATGTTTCAATTTAATAATGTAGCAATTTTGGTGTCCGCCCTGTTTGTCTGTTAGCGAAGTATATCTCATAAAGCTCTGGGTAGATGTTAATTAAACTTGAAGATGGTCACCACAGCTTATCAACATAGCCTACACGAAAATGGTTATAACTTTGTACAGAAGTGGAGCTAATGATTGATAGATATGGAGTCATTCACAACACACTTTGTGTTATCTCCCAATACTGTATGGAATTGTGCATAATGTTATCTTTAAGGTTTGACCAAATTGGTCTGTAGCTTCATCATTTCTCAAAAAAAGACAGCCTCGGCCCTTCATGAACAGGCCTTTGACAGAAAGCTACTATCAACATCAAAGCATACAGAGTAAAATTAATTCATGTACTCCAGTAAATATTTGTATGTGATTCAGATTCAGATTATCTTTATTGTCATTCAACGTAACGTCAGAGATTCACTGCAGAACAAAATTAAGCCGCAAATTTGGTCACAAACATGAACCAACTGGATAAACTATAAAAGATTATAAAAGAAGAATAAAAAAATATATAGAATAAAATAGAATAAGAATAACTTACTGTAATAAGAAAACGTTGATGGTGGGTTAAATGATGAAGTGTTACAAATGTCATATCTCATACTCAACATGTATTTTCTCACCCTTGAGCGGTGTTGATACTTGACAACTTTCTTCCTGGCTTCACAGACTCAGCTCAGGCAGATTTTTTTGTTTCCTTAACAGGCCTGGATGCCTTCATGTGGAACCGTGGCTGAGAATAATGTGTCAGGTTAAAACTATGCTGTTTAGACTGATGGACTGACATACTGGCAGTGTTTAGGGGCATCAATGGAAAACGACACGGTCAAAAATGGTCAAACATTTAAGGTAAACAGAGAATGTTTCCCTCCCCGAGATTAAATTTTTCCATGGCTAGAGAAGGAGACATAAAAGCATATCTGGAGATTATTCTATGTCTAAATGCTAATAAAGAAAAACTGTTAACCTGACTGCTAAATGAAAAAAAATAAACTTAAAACATACTATACACATAAGAATGTCAGCACATTTTGTAGCTCGGTTGTTTATTGCTGATACTGCTGCACTGTTTCTGTGTCTTACATTGTCTGGCACATTTAGAGACAAGAATAAGACACTGAGAAGTCTAATCTTCAGTACGGAGCGGCCTCTGGGGACCTGAGGAGCGATGTTTACTGTGAACACTGACTGCCAGAATGAGGCTGAAAGCACTGAAATGACTTTGAAAGACAGGAGGGTTTAAATAAAAGCACTAATTAAATGGACGTCAGGAGAAAAAAAGAAAACCTCTATTTAAGGATAGGAAAGAATAAGAATGATAAAGCTGGATTCAGAAGAAACAAGTGGAGGCTGTCTCAGTGTTTATGATAAGAGGAATAAGTTTAGATACCACAAAGGCTTTCTTTCTTTAGTTGGGGATGGGAACAAATAATATGTGCTCAATTTTATGTCCCCTCATTCTCTGGAATGCTTTTAAAAAGCTTGATGCACCCAGTTAAAGGAAGAACTAAGGCTGAGGAGTGCTCTGCTTGTGAAGGTTGGATAAGAAGACAAACTTTAAATTACTGTATATCTATGATTTTTTTTTCCTTTTCTTTTTTTAATTTATTTATTTTTTTACCCACTGTAGCATCCTTGAGGGGCACCACTCTGTGAACTCCAGTTATAAACATTTTGTGCTTGTAAATCAGACTGCGTAGTTGTGAATTACCGTACTTTTTGCTGTATAAGTTGCACCTTTTTGCATAAAGGAACCTGTCCTGTGACTTATACAAAGAAGCGACTTATTCATGATTTTTCCCACATTTATAGCTCAATTTTTGGCTGAGATCTGATGCTTTCATTCATTCTGACATGGAAAATATTGCACACTACCATTTTCAGCCACTAGAGGGCCCTCAACTAATATGGCAAGCCAACTATCTCATTAATATTTAAAAGTGTATATTACTGAGACACTTGGCTTGCCATACCAAGCCGCCTTCTCGCTCTGGAACTCCTGGAGCAAACGTCAAATCAGCTGCATTTTGCAGCACCACCCAGGTGAAATGCAGCTGATTTGACGTCAAAGTGCATCTATTAAGGAAAAGTTCAACTGAGACACACCTTTGCTATAATTTCGAGCAGACAAATAATTGTTTTTAAGTGTTAATCTTGTTAAATTCTTGTTAAAGTCCTCCCGTGCATGCTTCTGCGGCAACCATTTGGCAGCCAAATGATTTTTGGCACAACACCGGCCCACATTTCTAGGTGGTCAGCAGTGATGCATAACAAACTATATTTCAGTTGCATGCATGGGTGAAAGACAATTAGTCATGTTAAGTTGCAGACAAATAATAAATTTGGCATAAATATTATCATATAATGCCATTTTATAAACACTTAAAAGTAACTAACTAATAAATAAACAAACACTTTTTAAGCTGTCCAAAATTTGCCTTTGCAAGGTCCCGTCTTATATTAACTGCAGGTCAGATTGGTCTAAATGAATTACTTGTTTAGAAATGATTATTTCTGAAATCAAAGGGACAGTTTAAACATTTTAAGGTGGGTTCTTTTGCAGTTGTTAGGATCAGTTCATATGGAACCACCAGTAGATGGTGTTCAGAACAATCTTAGCTTGGAGAATGAGGGAAAAACTCTCATGACACAATCGAGCTAAAATCAGAAGAGGCTCTACTCAGAAAATAATTTGAATCTTAACAATTTTCACAGTAATTTATGTAAAACTATGTTGTAAACTTTTACATTGTGTCACTTTTGTCAGTTAGTTATCTATATAGATATCATTATTATTATTATTATATTGTTATCTTTGCTGATGACAGGCTGTGTTGTAATAGAGAAACTAAAATAGGAAAAAATAAATCATGGTGTACTCAGTCTACCTACCGTAACTGTACCGCACATGTCGCTCCGCCCTATAAGTTGCATATATTTGCGTCACAACTGAAGCATCGCTGACAACCTGGAAATGTGGTCCGAACCCGGAAATGTGGGTGGGTGTTGTGCCAAAAATTGATGGGCTGCCAAATGGTGGCCGCGCGAGCATCCACGGGAAGACTTTAACATGCATTTAACAAAATTAACACTTAAAAACAATTATTTGTTTGCTCGAAATTAAATGTGTGTATCAATCTAATATTTGCTTAATAAATACACGTTAATGGTCCAATCAGCTTAATTTAAAAAATAGTTTTGCTGCCTCGGTGCTCTGGGAGCGGGCAGAGTGAGGAAAAAGGGAGGAGGAACGCAATTCGTTTCTTCGAAATGTAACAAGTAAAGCACCTAAATAATTATTTGTTTGCTCGAAATTATAGCAAAGTTGTGTCTCAGTCTAATGTTTGATGAATAAATGCACTTTAATGGTCAAATTTGCTGCATTTTGCCGGGATGGTGCAGTTGGTTCGACGGTTGGTCCAAGCAGCGAGCAGAATGAAGGTGGGGGACTGTGGCAAGCTGATTGTGTCATTAATAGCTAGTGAACATTCTCAGTCATCCAGGACATGCATCCATCCATCCATCCATTATCTTTTACCCGCTTCTTCCATTTTGGGTCACGGGGTCGCCGATGCCCATGTCCAGCAATCACTGTGCGAGGGGCGGGGTACACCCTGGACGGGTCGCAAGTCCATCACAGGGCCACATAGAGACAAATGACACACACAACTATTCACTCTCTCACTCACATCTAGGGACAATTTTAGAGTTACCAATCAGCCTAAACATGCATGTTTTTGGACTGTGGAAGGAAACCGGAGTACCCGGAGAAAAACCACGCATGCACAAACTCCACCCAGGAAGCCCCCTGGACTGTGATTTGAACAAGGGACCTGCTCGCTGAGAGGCAGCAGCTCTACCAGTTGTGCCACCATGCTGCCCCGTCACAGGACTTTTGATCTTTAATTGAGACCAAACTTTTTGACAAATGGAGCAGGTTTCACTTCAGATGCTTCATATTTCATTGTACCCAGACCACACTCAAGACAACCTGTGTCAGGTGCAGCCTACAACCCAAGAACAAAAGAGAATCTTCTTGGGTTTGACAGCAGATATAGCACTGCTTCTTACAAACCTTCAGTTTTTAAAAAGACCTGACGTAACTTACCTAAAGAGACAGCAAATACAGCCAATCAGTGTTTGCCCTCCAGAAACGCCTACATTTGGTCTGCACCCCTTCCCACATGTGGGATCAATCAAAACCAAGTAAGGGATGATCCACAGTTTTCAACATTTTCACAAGAAAGTACTAAACATACTTTCTTGGAGGAGGTCCCCTTCCTTTCACTAGGGGTGGAGGGAGACCTTCTCCACTTCTCCGAAAGCCAGAAACTTTAATATAAAAGCTAAACCAAATGTGAAATGGACATTAATAAGAGCAACCCATTTCCACACTCAGAGACATTGTAAACCTTTCACACATAATTGCCACAAGACTACCCATCATCCTTTGCAGCTCACAGTCTCGTTGGGTCGCTACAATATGCTAAGGTAAAATAATTGTCATTCCACATTTGTACACATCTCTAAAATGTTTAAAACATACAGATATAGATACACAGATATTTATGATAGATTACAAACACCTGAAGAGAACTTCAAGTTTGGGGAAAATAAAGTTAGAGACTTACATCTTTGCTATAATCTGGGACATATAAATACATGTATTTTAGTGTTGTTATTGTTTAATGAGAAGAACTGAAATGACAGAAACACGAGTTTCACATAAGACACTCAAAAGGGTGTGCGTTCTCGCCCATGGTGCGAGGAGGTCCACCACCGAGAGCAGGATTAGTGACGCATGTGTAGTTCGTTTGCAGCGTGTCTGCTCTGAGCGCTTCAGGGGCTCGCAGTTGAGCGGTTGCTCTCTCAGTTGGGAACACTGCTTGTATCCGGGCTCGCCGTACATCCGCTATTGTGTCAATATTTGCCATGTGGGAGAATAGAAACATGTGGGTCACACAGGGCGTGTCAAAAATAGGTCAATCTTTTTTGTTCTTCTCATTTTGAAAAACGTGCACATGTCCTTGACCCCCTCAGCGTACGGTTTGTTCGCTTGTGAAAATCATGAAACCTGTGAATCACCCCTAAATAAGGACCAGTATCATCGAAGAAGAAGAAGAAGGTCATCGATTGTAAAACTGACAATGATATTGATACTTTAGGAATCAAAGCGAATGTGTCGTCATACAGTTAAATCTGAATTAAGTTATACAATCTTAAAGTGGTTAATTTCTTTATTAGGTCAT
>JAVCKU010000093.1:5335458-5346350 GCA_032273985.1 Hypsolebias coamazonicus
CCCCCCCCCCCCCCCCCCCCCCCCCCCCCCCCCCCCCCCTTTGTGGGAGTAAAGTTCCATCTATCTATTCTCTAAAAGTCACCAAATATTTCCAAACCATGATGTTTTCCCTCCAATTTGTTGACAGATATCCACATTCAAGAAATACTAGCTTCATTACGTACTTTCTTCATTCCATGTTTTATAGCTTTTCATTATCGTAAGAAACATAACTATCTCCAGGACTGGAACATTCTGTAAAGAAATGGGCTCATGAAAAGTAGTTCATGGACAAAGACCAAGATCCATCCATTCATTATCTTTGCCCGTTTCTTCCTTTCTTACACCTCGATGCAACCACACACCAAAAAGTAAGTGGTGGCCTTTCTTATTTTTCAGGTATCATGTGCACAACATGCATGAACGGATGGATGCAGTATATTTCCAACTCTCCCTTTTCGCTTTGTGCCAGCAAATGCAAATTGGAAAAAAAATTAAACGTTTTCATTTTGTTGTTGTAGATTAAAACTTAAAAGAGGAAAAGGCCCTTTGCTTATGGTCAAAAGTTCATGTCCTCTGTTTTTTTTATTTTATTATGGCATGAAGTCTTCTTGGACAGTAATCATCCTCTTGACATTTAATCTCACTTTACAATAAATGGATTGAGTGAATGGGCTTGAGGCTGTGTAATACCTCTATGTTTTTTTTAGTTTTTTTGTTTTTTTCCTTACAATAGTGTGCATGACATACTTGTTGACAGGGAGAGTGGGTCTCCTCTCTAAATACAAAGCTGTCTGATTCATGTAGCCTACGTGGCCCCTTTCATTCATCATCCATTGTTTTTAAACTCCCACAAGAGAGGCAACCAAAATCCTCAAAGAGGAGGACATGAATAAAGGCTCAGGGTGTAAAAAAAAGTGAAGCTGAGGGCTTCCGTGTATTTGGATGCCTGTGTGTACAATGCTCACTTTTTTCCACTGTGGCCGAATCCGGATTATTCTTAAACCTTTTAGATTAAAATTTGTTTTGGGGAAGTAGGCAGCACTGTGTCTGTGTGGTTAGAAAAGCAGAGGGTCTTTGAAAAATTGTACTCCTACAGCATGCTAAGATGAGTAATTGTGCTCATTAAAACTGAAAAAAAAAATATATATATATATATATATTTATGTATATATTATCAAAACTGTTAAACTCGTCCTTAGATCAGAGCTGATTTATTTCTTTGCATCTTCTTCTGCACATGTTCTGTTCTGCAAGTAGTCTGTGTGTTTTCCTTGACTGTGTGAGGTGATGAATGTTGAAAATGCACACACACACCCAAAAAAAGTGGACCACAAACCGCTGAGAACAAGTAAAACTTCATGCTGAGGTGACAGACGGTAACTATAGAAACCGTGCCCTACTCGGAAGATCTGTTTAGCGAATCAAACACTTTTTGGTAGAAGAATACCCCCCTCCTCAATTATTTACTGTTGTGAGTTTATAGTACAAACGTGTTGAAGCTCAGCATTGTTTTAAGGAAAACTCTATCCACATTACACTGTGAAGGTTTTGTACGGTCACTTTTTTCAATCCAGAGGTAGTTTTAAGTTGTGCTGCACATGCCACACTGTGGAGCGGGTACAGAGTCGGCCCGTAGCCTGAGTGAAATACTGAATTATTAGAGTTTGATCTGCTGAGGTGCATGAGCGAGTTCAACTCCCTGAAGAAGCAGTTACAGAAGCGTAACGGTCGATATCGGTGAGGTTGTCCACACGGTCTAACCTGCAGTACAGGCAGACAATCGATGCATGCAACTTAACACAAGGTCTATAAAGAAAAGGAAAAACGTTTTCTAGTTACTGCCCATTTACTTCTCTTTTTCTGTACTTAATATTTTCTCACGTGTGCCAAATTCCCACCATTACCAAAAGAGTACAGTGGAAGGGCAACCAACAACAAAATAAAGAAACATGAGCACAGTGAAAACTACCGTAATGTCTGGACTATAAGCCACTACTGTTTTCACAGGATATGAATTGCAGTTTATACAATGCTGCGGCTAATTTATGTTTTGTTTGCGAGTGTGTGTGTGTGTGTGTGTGTGTGTTTGTGTGTGTGTGTGTGTGTGTGTGTGTGTGTGTGTGTGTATCTAGCAAGAATCAAAAAAGGTTCAATACAGAAACAACTGGACTTTATTTATAATAGGAAAACGTTTCGCTCTCTTTCTGGAGAGCTTTTTCAATTCAAAGAAGCAGATTTGAGAGTGAGGTTATAAACTAAGTACTGTTACAGAACTGTGACATTCATCATCTTGGCACAACAGTGTTCTTCCTAGAACACATTGCTTTGCCAAGTGATTAGTACATGTGTTTTGTAATTATTTCTTATTCATTCACATGAATTATGTTTTGAGTTTACAGGTGACAGACCTCTGATCAAGGCTTTGAGGTGGTCTGGTTTGATCTTTATCGCTGCTGCAGCATCATTCAGAGCAGAGCGCATGTTACCTGTATTAAAAAAAATAATAAAAGGGAAAAATATATTTATAAAAATATATGATATAAATATATATATTATATAAATATAAAATATGAAGAAATATGACAATACCAAACAGTAGATGTATCTCACAGCATTTGAATCTTAATGTGCTGAACACTTGTTTTACCCAGATAGAAATGTGAAGCTGCTCGGTTTGTGAAGAGCACAGCGTTGAGCTCCTGGTCGCCACACTTCTTCTTCAAAGCTTCAGTGTAAGCCACCACAGCCTGTGTGAACTTCTTCTCTTTGAAATATGCATTTCCTTCATCTTTTAGGCTCTTTGCTTGTTCTGATGAGGAACACAGGTCTCACATGTTCAAACCTGGCGTGACTCAAGACATCATTCAGTTCACGCTTAGGTCCACTAACCTACTGGAGATCGGTCTTCATCATGGATTATAGATTGGATACATGCTAGTTCTGGGTACTTCTGTGGGTCGATCTCTTCAGGGGCTGATTTCATAAACATGGGTATTTTACCGAACTCCTACACGAATGAAAAGGTGCACAGAAGATAATTGTGTACAACAACATGGCTAATATCAAAAACGTTTAAACGCTGGTCTCACCTCCTCCCAGTTGTTTTCAGTGAATGCATTTTTGTATCGCTGCGTCTTGAATTTGTCCATGAACTCATCCATCCCGTCGTCACTGTCACTCTGAACCTCCGTTGACGCCATTTTTAGCTCCAGTTATAAATTAAAACGTCGTTTTAATGTTTCTGCGTTCGCAAGCCTTTTATAAACTTAAGCAATTACTGACTTAAACTGAGCCACCAGCTCTGATTCGTTACAGACTGGAACCTGACTTGTTTATTTTTACGCATGTGTCTGCGGTTCAACGGTAATCAGAATCCGTTCGGAAACGTAGAACCTGCACGTTCGTTCCGCAGTCAAGCCCACATCTACTGAAACGTAATGTTTTACATTACAAAGTTGAGCAGATTTTTATTTAATATGCTTTTTTTAAGTTTTAACCTACTGTTATACCTATATTTTATCCAGTGTTATTTTCCAAAACAAGTGAGCATCTATAATCGAACTTTCAAGGTACTAATTATAAACTATCCGGTCCTGCTTCACATTGTGTGGGTTTATTATAAAGCATATTTTTACAACTATTAAAATCATGTAAGTACATATAAATGTCAAAGATGAAGTTTGCAGAACTAAGTATGATGCTTTAAAGTGATTTTAGACAATAATCTCCACCACTGAAGGGACCGTTTTAATGAACTTTACCTTGCAACTGTACCTTTATTCCACTTGTATGTCTGCTCAGTTTCCCACATTTGTTTGAATTTTATTTATATTTATGAAGTTCTAAGACTGACCCATACTGTGTGTAAGTTACACAAATAAGTACTTTATTCTTAAACGTTTTAATTCAGAAATAAAACAAATAAAAACCACTGCAGTATAAGTAAAAAAGGGACTACTAATACAATTATTAAGAAATGAAGTAGAAAACAATAAATATGGGTCCACTTTTCTTTTTATTACACTGTCATAATGCATCTCAATAGCTGCTTGCACATTTTTACAGTTTTACAAGATTTAAATGATGACAGAATAAAGGTCAATAATATTTGCTATTCACTTTCAAAAGAACCAATAAATTCAAACTTTTTTAGAGTTATTATTTTTTAGTTTTGTTAAACAGTTTTCACTTTCCCCAGCAGATCCAGCACTCCATCTTTACTGAGAAACATTGTCTCACCTGTCTGCTGACATACCACCTCAAACTTTGGTGTTTCTTCCAGAGCTCCCTGTCCTACTATGACGATGTATGGATAGCCCAGCTTGCTAGCATCCTTTAGCCGCTTTCCAATGGACATCTGTGTGCGATCATCAAGAACAACTTCGCCTCTCAAACAAGGGACAGCCTCTCCTAAAGTGTGGACCAGTTCTTCTGCTAAGACTGAGACATCATTTGCCTTACTACCCTTTTTAGGGGGTAAAACACAAACCTGATAAGGGGCAATAAGACCCGGCCAGCGTATCTCTTCCTCCGTTGACATCACCTCAATTGCTGCAGCAAGAATACGAGTCACACCAAGACCATAGCAGCCCATCTCAGCAACAGTAAGTTTGTTCTGGGGACTACTGAAAGTGGCTTGGAATACACTGGAGTACTTTTTACCCAGATAAAAAGTGTGACCTACTTCTATACCGCTTGACACTACCAGTGTGCCAGTGTTGCACTGTGGACAGTCAGTTCTGTCTGAAGACAAAGTCTCCACATTAGCAGAGAAGGAACAGTTCCCACAGACCAGAAGCTGGTCTTCACCAACATCTGCTGGCAGCTGGAACTCATGAGAGAGTGTGCCTCCCATGTTTCCCGTGTCTGCCTGCACCTGAACGCAACGTAGGCCCAGCCTGGCAAAGAGTCGAACGTATGCTTGACACACAGACTCGTACGTCTGATGAGCAGCTTCTTCACTCACATCAAAGGAGTACATGTCCTTCATGTAAAACTCTCTCCCTCGTAGAAGACCAAACTTTGGCTTTGGCTCATCTCTAAACTTCCTGGTGATCTGTAAAAAAATAAAAAATACAATACAGTGTAAAAAATGCAGCGTCAAACAAATGTACTGGTAACAAGAGAATGGATGCTTACTTGGTACAGCAGCAGAGGCAGCTGTCTATAAGAGAGAGTCGTCTGATGAGCAACAAGAGCCGTTACTGCCTCCTCGTGTGTGGGACCCAAGCAGTAGTTTGTACCGTGACGATCTTGGAGTCGGAGCAGCTCCTTCCCCATTAAATCCCAGCGCTCACTGGTTTTCCAGAGATCAGCAGAGCACAAACTAGGCATGTCTAACTTCTGTCCGCCAATCCCCTGCATCTCCTGGTCAATCACCCTTACCTGTTGATTTAACACTGCATCTGTTACTACCAAATACTTCAACTTTAAGAAGCTTTAATGTTTATTTAATAAAAATAAAAACACACCAGCTTTTCCATGGAGCGGACAGTGGCAGGAAGGTAGTAGTAGCACCCTGGGTTTGATGGATGGATGAGGCCAGCCTGCTGCATGAGCCTCTGGCTTTTACAGCTCATCTCTCCCGCAAGGCGGATGTCCTGGCCCATATCACGCAGGTTTGATGGCTGGTAAAGACGAGATACCAGGAGTGTGGGCTTGACATGACTGGAGTGAGGGGAGGCAGGAACAGCTGCATGCTCAGCCTGACTTGAATGGGTTCTCCTTGAAATGAAAAAGGGTCTGTTGAAATGATGAAAGACTCTCCTCCAGCTTTTGTGTACTGCTGGCTCCATGACGCATTCAGGTGGGCTGCAATTTAAAAAATAAATAGGACATGGATCAATGAGATTCGAATAAGCCACATGAATTACTTTTAAAAATCTGTAAAGCTTGGAATGCACCTAAGGACTGTTTATAGATCGTCTGTAACAAAAACAAATGTTCTAAAGTAATAGTGATAAAGAATACACAGGTAGTTTAGGATGTGTTGCCAATAATCAACAAATAAAAAAAGCTGCTGTGTAGCTACATGTTTAATGGACGCACAGAGTGAGCTAAATAACACGGCAGTGGTAGAAATAAAAACATTTAAAGGCACACTGATACAATGTTCCGATTAATTATGTGAAAATTTCAAGTGACATTTGACGAAACTGCAGAAACATTTCCTCACCGCACTACGCTCCACTGTTTCCTGTCCTGTACTGCGTCATACGAGTCACGTGGTTTTACAGCGCCTCCTACAGGCTTGGCGGGGAACATGCGCAGTGCAGCTCTGATTCAAGGGAGAAAACTGGTTGGCTGGAATTGATGTAGGCTACAGTAACTGTACTGTATTATTTGGCCTCACCAAGGCTAAATTATCATCAGGATTTAAAAAAAAGTATAATCTGGGAGGACAATATTTTATAATAGTACAAACTAGAAATAACTAATTTGCTCTTTTTCTTTATCTGCTTAAATATGTGGCTGCTGCTCGTCCGAGCACAAGACATATCCTGATCAGGCCTCCAGTCAATAATGTGTTGAACATTTTGTATTTAAAATTTTAAAAAGTGGCAATTATCAATTGTGTTTAATGTATTTCTTTTGTTTCTTTTTTCTACTTGTGCTAAAAATGTGAAAAGCAAGTATCACAAAAACCCACTGAGCGCTAAAGCAAAACCACACCTCAGTAGTAGAAGAAAAAAGAAATCCCAGATTAAGAAATTACTTCTTAATAATTCTCAATTTAAGTTTTTGATTCTACTGCAAACTAGGTCATTTAAGAATGGATTATTTCCAGTTACTGCCTCTGTTCTGTGGTTGAGCTTCTTTGCAGATTGGATTTTCTGGAAGCATAGACATCGTTTCAACATCCTGCAAAACAACGATGGATAAGTAATGACGCCACCTGGATAATATCATGTAATGAAACATTGCTCCAAGTGCATAAAAGTTGCATGCTTGTTCTAAACAAAATTATTTGTTTATATATTTGGCAACATAAAATGTTTGGTTTGGATTACCGTTTTATCTGTGAAATCAAGAAATAATGGATTTGCACATAACAATGCACTAACATTTGTAATAATCATTGTGTGTTCATTGTGCTTTGTGCGGTAAAATTAAATAAAAATAAAAATAAAAATGGGAATACGTTTTTTTTTATAAATTAAACAATTTTTGCTGCAATTTCCAACTAAAAATCCTCTAAAAAATACAAACTATTTACCTAAAACCATAGGTTTTGCCACAACAAACCACAAATTGAAGACTATGTATGTGATACAAAACCCTAAAATATAAATTTTTGAGTATTTGTCTTTGGGATATCTTCTGTTCTTCATTCCATATTAAAACTCCTGTAGAACATAGTAGTTTTTACGCTCCGTATTCATCTTTGTAGTAAAGTTTATCATTCCTGTTAGCATTTTTGTTAGATTATTTAGTTTTATTTTTTTCTTGCTGATCTAGCAAAAAACAATAGTTCTTTCTCATGTAATAAACTTAATCAACTCAATAAAATCATGTACTCAATGAGCATTTTCCTTTTATTGTTACTGAAACTGGACTAGTTACAAGTTAATTAAAACATAAAACTGATTTTTTTGGTGGATAAATTCTGGGAAACCTAGATTATACATTTATGAGTAAAAAACAGGAAACATTTCTTACAAAAGTAAAGGTAGATGAGGTGCAATGAAATTGATGAAGTTCAATGTTCTGAAAAGAAATTTAACGAGCTAGACAGAGTACTTCACTTCCTCATCAAGCGCACCTGTTATATAAAAAAAAGTTGGTTTTACAAAACGGTCGTTTTTGTCAGAAAACTTGTTCATGTATTTTAAACATCGATGGGACAAACAAAATGGTTTTATTGTTTCTCACAAAGTTTTGTACCATGACATATGATGGACACATGTGCATTTCCTAATATAAATTAGATGAAAAAAAAAAAAAAAAAAAAAAAAAAAATAAAAAAATGTGTGTTTTGGCATTTTAAGTAAGATTTTTCCCCATATAGATTCTGTTACTTTAACATTTCTTGACACATTTAAAAAGATAATCTGTGCAGTCTTTAACCATATACAGCCTCATGAACAAATGCTTCTGCTTCTTTTCTAAGTTCAAATAAATTTGTCAAACATAATACATTCTATGTACTGTATAAGCAATAATTTGACCAATATGTGCTGCCAAATCTTTAAACTGTCTTAAAAAAATTTAATCTCAATGTTAGAAATTTTTATTCAGTTGCACCAAATCGAAGTTGTAAAATTAAATTTTTGATTTTGAATTTTGCTGCTGCTTTAGAGATTATAAATATATTTATGTAGTCAGCAAGTTGCAAATGAAGCCATTAACTCATCTGTAGTATTGTGGAGACTAAAACTGAGAAACATTTGCTTTTGTATTATTATGTAACGCTTAAGATGCTTTGGTGCCAAATATAAATCAATCAATCAATCAATCAATCAATAAATAAATAAATAAATAAATAAAATCTACAAGTCTCAAGTTTTTATTTTTTATTTATTTATTTTTTTATTTTATTTTTTACTGTTCAGAAATCTGATTTTAAATAGACAGTGCAACATTTGATGCTCTCTTTTGGTAGAATTGATGAGTTTTTATTGAACCTACATATATTGTCACCTGCAATCTTTCCTTTTGTTGACGTGCAGTCTGTGTTAATGCCCTTTTACTGACTGGATAGCATCTTACACCAGCAATTTAAACCATAATTGTTCCCTCACAGGCACCTAAAAGGCAGCTCATGTGACAAGCGAACAGTGTCTTTCTAGTTCTGTCAGGTGGACACAGTGGAAGCCATCTTACTGCCCCACAATTACAGACAGACCAAAGATTTATATTCTGATGTCCTTAGCTAATTAGGCTTGTATCTGTCAAATCCACTTATCCTGCAACCTTCTTTAAAATATTTAGTTCCAAGTCAAAAGGATGACTGGATGTCTCAGTGAGATCCAACAATCCCATTAGAACAGATTTTTTTTTCAGCAAGTTTCACCTCACTGTATGTTTAGTTTAAACTAAACAAGACATACTCAAATTTTGACCAGAGAAAGAACTGGGAATTATAATAGTTGTAAAAAAATAAGGTAGTAATAAAAAAATACCATGAATTACAATGACAATGGTGGATGATGCCAACATATTTAAGACTTTTTCTTCACATTGACAAAACTCGTAAAAACTGATATTTAAAAAAAAAAAAAAAAGAGTTACACATTTTAAATGATCGCAAATAGATCACTTGTGGTTTTGCATTAAATTCATTGTTTACACGAGTTGAATAGTAGAATGATCAGTGTTATTTATTTGGAATATTATCTGAGATGCAAAAAAACTCAAAAAATAAAATAGGGCCAAGATCAGAACCCTGTGGAATATCTTTCTTAATAGTAGCGGAAAATTATTTAAAATTGGATTGATTCTGCACTACACCTAACCCCCCCCCCCCTCCCCCCATATATATATATACACACACTTTAATTATTTATTTTTTTTATTTTAATTTTAGTTTTTTTTATTTTTATTTTTTATTGTTTATACTGTGTTTTTAAAGTTGGGAAGTGTCCTTGGGTGTTTTGAAAGGCGCTAACAAATAAAATGCATTATCATTTTTATTATATATAGATAAATATACACACACATTTGTTAGGAAAATAGGAAAGCTTCTTAGAAGAGTCTAACAACCAGGATCGGTGCTTTGATGAAACAATTGTCGAGCCATATTACATTTTATCTGCTTGTACGGTAATAAAAACTTTAAGTTGTTTTGTGTTTGTACAGGAATAACCTAACAACATAAATTTAGACTTATGAAGTAGAACGTGCATGACTAATGGTTGTAGTGAAACATGTTGAGATTCTCATCAGACAATCAGCAGTATCATAATGATTGCATGATGAACTGTCAACATTGACTTTTTGCCTCTCATATGGCTTAAAGTGCTTTAAAGTGAAGGACAACCAGGCCATCAGAGCATTGTAAACACGCTAAACATCTGTTCAAATGCAGCAGAAATCACTTTGAATCATTTAATTAGCCATGAGGGCTTGGGCATTCTGGGCCTGAAATAATGTCATCTGATGGAGTCTGAAGAGGCTGCACCTCATTTAATATGATGTGGGCTGTAAAAGGCTTGTGGTCATTAGATAACTGAAAATGGTGATGGTGGAGATGACCAGAAACATAAAAAGTATACAGGCGTGTTTGTATGTTGCTAGGATATAGGCTAAGTGTCACTAAATGGGAGGTGGGCAGATGATCAAATGATCAGGTGGACTGTATATAACACAGGGAGATCAATGACTGTGCTGCAGCCTGCAAAGGAGTCAGAACAGAACTGAAGGGCAAAAAAAGAAGCTGCTGCAGGTTTAGGAGAACGACACACTGAAGCAGTCAGGTATACAGCATGCGTGCTCTGGTGGTTTTGCCTCTTCTCTTGTACACAGCGGTGTGTGTGAACCAGGCGAGAACAGAAGTGAATGCGGTGAAGTTGTGCGGCCGGGAGCTCCTGAGGGCTGTTGTCTTCACCTGCGGAGGGTCCCGTTGGAGGAGGTTCTTCACTGAGCCAGACATGGATGGTGAGAAAACCGCTGCTTCAACAGAAACTAATTTGCTCATTCAACCTCAAGTTGTGAGAAGACACATCTTTTTCACACACAGGACACATTTTATTTTAGACTTTTGCTTTCTCAAAAAAATCTGTTGTCAGGACGCATGCTATATATATATATATATATATATATATATATATACAGGTAGTCCTCGACTTAAGGCGCCCTCGACTGACAGCAACTCGGACTTAAGAACGGGTGTGTGGAGCAGCGTTAACATACATTTTACATGTATTTCCTCGACTTAAGGCAAAAATCCGGACTTACGAACAGGTTTGCGG
>JAVCKU010000093.1:5503835-5518151 GCA_032273985.1 Hypsolebias coamazonicus
ATTGTCCCAGAAGATGATAAATTAGACTATGGAGTAGTGGGACTGTTTGTTTGGTGGCTCCTCAGCTTGAAGAAGTTCTTTGGATGAAGGACGAAACATCGGAGCAAACAAAGAAACTGTCCAGATGACCTGAATGAATTATGTTGGATTTTTACCTGGCCTGAACTTTGTGTATAAATTAGACTTGGAGTCAGAACATTTCTCTTCTTGTTTGGTGAACTTTGTATAAAATAATTTAAAAAATAAATAACAGCATTGTACAATACCAATTAGAATGTAAAACTGTTTTTCCTCTAATCTAATATGGGATTTATAGTTAAATATGTAAAGATGCTATGATTATTGTGGTATACTGTATTTGTTGGCTGTACAATTAAAACATGTTTCAAACAGTGACAGCCTTTATTGTAAATATGTATATATTAGGATAATAAAAAGCTTATGACATACTCTTGAATCAAACTCCCGTAAAGTATATGCACTTTGATAGCACTTGTGAAACATTATTTGCTACATTTTATTTTACAGCTACAGTCACACAGGGTTCTGATTTGGCTTGAATGTTAAATAGGAATTCACGTAGGAGGAACTTCGGTTTCAGTGCGATGGAGGTCGCCATCCAATGGGACAATCTGTGACCCTTGCACCCTTGTAGCATGTCCAAGTGGGATAAATATATATATAAAAAAATTGTATTTCAATTATGATGCTCAGCAACTACCATTATTGAACTTAAATGTACTTGTTTTTCTGATGCCACATTTAATTAATTTCATTAGTGTGAAATCAAAGGTTCACACAACAAGAACTTTAATCAATATCAGGGTCTAATTTGTTTGTTTTTTATTAAAAAACTACATTGTTCTAATTTTTAGAATAGCAATGTTATCCTTCTAAATTAATAGATATTGGAGTGTATGGAATAAACCAGTACTCTACCATTTTAAATACTTAAGTTCTTGATGCCTTAGTGTTGCACTGACACATGGTTAAAGGTGGCAGAAGAAGGATTTTGCATACCAATTTAGGTCAGAATTCAAAGTTTTGTCTCCAAGTTCAAGCTTTGACCATTTCTTGTTTCAGCTAAAACAACTTTTAATTATTTCTGCAACGACGACTCATTTTTGAGACGCCACTGGTCTGGATGTATTTGATAAGATACAGCACATTGTAGTTCTGCTTCACTGAACACTGTGCCTGCTGGGGAGAAAAAAAAGATGCTGCCATCATTTCCTTCAGTCAGCAGGGTGAGCAGCAATCAAGTAGTGAATAATAGCTGCTTTTTCTTTGGAGCAAGCAGCAAGGTGACGAAGCAAAACGGAAATGCAACTTTCTTCAGCTCAGACAAATGGAGCTTTTGTTAGTTATGAACGCTCAAGCTCATCCCAGTGGGCTGAAAACAGCATTCAGCTGGTGCTTCACGCCCTCACGTGCACATCCTTCGACACATAATGTCAATATCAGCTGTATGTTCTTAGCATGGAGCTTTTTCACCAAGTTTGGCTCATTTCACAGCTGCAGCTGTTATAACAATTAAAAGTAGCTGTACTGTTTGTTCTCCAAGTCAGAAGTAAAATGATGATATTTGTTTTATTCTGTTTTGCCTCCTTGTGTTCATTTCTTGTCATGTAGGAAATGTGTTTCTTTGGGGAAAATTTTAATTTTATGAGAGAGAGGAAAAAAAACAGTAGTCTTGGTACTTTTATGATAACATTTCCTACAGCATTGAAAGATTTATGTGATGAATTATTACAACGGATTCAAAAAGCACAGCTGATGATGTCAGTTTATGAAAACACAACCAAGCAGGAGGAGGAGAAAGAGAGAGAAGATCTGCTTCTAGTTTAATGTTCTTTGTGAACACACGCACGAGTCGAACTTTTTCAAAAACAATGTTGAGAACGAAAAGGTTTACTTTTACTGCAATAAAACTACAGAAAGCTGTGAAAAAAGTTATTGTGATTTCATTTCATGAACATTTTCATTTTTGGCAAATGTTGCGAGTTATCTCTTCTAAATTGTTAAACTAGTACAGAAATGATTCGTGGTGTTATTGGTATTGTGGATCGTGTATTGTGACATACCTTTACTTTTCACTCTACGTCATAATTTAGAATTTATTTTGTTGCTCCAATGTGAATTATGCAGCCTAGACATATGTCTTAGGGCATTTTAAATTGATTTAATCATTATTTTCATTCAAAATTAAGCCAATATCAAAAAGTCACTATTCTTTGTCACACAGTTCTCAACTTTCATCTATCATACATAACCATTAAAGGAAAAAAAAAAGTTGTTTTTGTAGACCAAGCATTTCAAAATAAATTAAATTATAGATTTACAAACAATTTATTTAAATTCAGATTAGCAGCAATGTAAGAACATGATACAGTAAGTATAAATATATAAAAAAAGAAACACTACAAAGTTGCACACAAACTAGGACATCTTGAGCGTATTTGAGATGAGTTGCTAACAAGCTGTGCCAACATTTAGTTTCTTGTGACACCTATACGTACTGACAACCAGATTTTTCAAATTATGTAATTATTACACAAGTTGGAAATAAAAATGAGAAATTTAAAAGCTAAATAAATTGCGTTGTCTCCACCCTAGAAATCACCTCTGATACGTATGCTACAATGTTCATCCTTTGAAATCCAGCAGCCAGACATGTTCTCATGCACAGAAACGCTCACACGTGCACAGAGCTGAACGTTCAAACTCCTTCATCCGTCCGGAATAGTTAACTTTCTGCTTGGCTGCTTTGGTACAGAGAGACAAGAGGAGTGAGATGGAGGGTGCTGAACCGAGACATGCAAAGTGAGCAAATAAGGAGGAGGAGGAACAGGAGGAAGACTGTTTCCAAACCTTTGACTCACTCCCAACATCACCAACTTCAGTGACTCAAAAGATTTGGTGTTGCAGCTTCTTTCTTACATGGCTGGACGAATCCATTGTTGTAACTTTACGTACTTATGACAAATTCTAAACATAAAATTAATACTAATATTATTTGTGTTTACAAGAAACACTTTATTCTTCTTCTTTCAGCTGCTCCTTTTGTCAGGGATCACCACAGCGAACAAAGTCACATGAAGACCTGGCTTTTATTTATTTATTTATTTATTTTTTACACCGTATGCCCTTCCTGACACAACCACAGACAACCGAGCTACCACAGCCCTCTGTGTGGAGCAGAGAGCTGCTATCTAGGTCGCCGAGGGGAGCAGATAGTGGGGGTTAAGGACTTTGCTCAAGGGCACAGAGTGGGGCAAATTAGGGTGGAGACGGGTGTGGGTGTTTCACCAACCCCACCTACATTTTCATGTTCTCGGTACAGGGAGTTGAACCAGCCATCTTCCAATCACAGCCCACCTTCTCTAACCTCTTCACCACCAGCGTACCATTCCTGGTTAACATATTTTTCTTTCTCCCTCTTAAACTCTCATGCCAGTAACACTAAGTTAAATGTGCCTACAGATTAAGTTAATAAAGATCTAATGACTTTATTCTTTTGTCCTGAAATGCTCGTCAGTTTGTGAAATCACGGACGCGTGGTTTTCATCTGTTGATGTTCAATTTATAGGAATTTAATCAGCCAAGCATGTAAATATGTGATGATGTTATTTGATGTTTCTGTTAATAAATGACTGCATTTTTAATGAGTCAAATATAAATAACGTCTCGTCACTATATTCATCTTAGTCACACTAGAAATTTGATTAATCCAAAACAGAAGAAGAATCCGTGTTACATAAACAATTAATATTCTTTGGACTTTAACTAGCCTTAGAATAATTAAATGTAGGGTGTAAAATTATATGAGCTAACCTGCCATTACCCCTACAACTTCCAAACACCAAACACATTTTATATGATCAAAAAATGCGCAGAAAAATGCTGTATATTTTTTAAGAAATTGTTCATTAAAAAACTAATCATAATTAATAATTTGATATTTTTTTCTACAAAAAAGCAGCATTTCATAAACCCAAATAAATAATCGTATTACAAAACAAACCTAACAAACACTTCACATTTGGCATTAACTGGAAGCTATGAAATAATGAATACTTTTTTCAGTTGTATTAAAAATAAATGACACATTAATATACAATAAATGTATTTTTCCATGTTGCTTTTCAGGTGGCACGGTGGCACAGTAGAGCTGCCACCTCTCAGCAAAAATTCTTTGAATTAAATCCCAGCCAGAGACCTTCCTAGGCGGAGTTTGCATGTTCTTACTGTGCATGTGTGGGTTTTCTCCGGGTACTCCGGTTTCCTCCCACAGACCCAAAACGTGCATTTTAGGCTGATTGGTAACTACATTGTCCCTAGGTGTGAGTGAGAGAGTGAATGGTTGTCTCGTTTGTCTCTATGTGTCCCTGTGATGGACTGGAGACATGTCCAGGGCAAGGGTCTGATTCCTGTGTGGGACTGGTCTCCTCCTGACTGCAAGATACCAGTTTTCTTAAAAAGCTCACTCCTGAGACACGGATAGGCCTTGAATGAAGTTCCTTTTTATCTGGACATGTCAGTTTATAAAAAGGTTTATTAAATCCAGCAGCATCTTCCAACTGTGCAGGTCGCACATGCACAAAAAAATGACTGAAATCTTTCTGTAACTAAAACAGCTAAGGAGGGTACTTTTTGCCCAAACGATGCAATGCAACATGAGCAGGTCAAAGTAAATGTATCTTGTATACAGTATTTCTGTGATTGCAGGCTAGAAAAAACATTTCACACAGACAACTCTTCCCGTTGTGAATCAGTTTACCCATGATCCCATAATATAATTTAACATGCTGCCACCACAGGGACTTTACACTTAAGATAACAGCTAAAATCTGGACTTGAATACAGAAACAGTTCCTTGGGGCGGGACATGTGACCGAGATTCTCACAAAACTATGCAACATGACAATATTTGCAACACAAATACATAAATTAAAGTGTTGTAGAAAAGAAGAAAAACAAGCGTTTGTTCTCGTTTTTGAATCAGGAGGCCACATGTCTAAGGATTTTATTATATATTTTAATCAAATCAAATTTTACTTTGAGTTGGCTTTGGACTGAAATGTCTGTTGTCTCGCCATCTTTTTCCCGGTCTCTTAGTCAGATGAGCAGTTGGCGTAAACACGCAGCAGTAACAGTCACGTCAAGCCTTCCCTGACGCTCATGTAAAGATGATTTTGGGTGAGTCACAGATTTGAATAGAGAAAGAAACAAATCAATAGTAGACAGAGCGGCTTGAATAGTGCACCAAGATTGATCGTTATGATGACATTCAGGATAAGATAAAAAAAAAAAAAAAAAGAACTGTAAAGCTGGGGATGGAGATCCTGTGGTAAATATATGTTTTTCTATTTATCTGGCTCTCATCTCGTTCTAATATCGCGTCACCCCACTTAAAACATCTGATGGAAATCACACAAGCTCAGAATAAACTCTCCCCTATGGATAAATCTGCTGCAACAATTTCTACATATATGTAGGTTTGATGTTCAATTGTATGCAAGGCCATGTTATTTTTAGATAAATGCAAAATGCAAAAAATGTATTTGTAAAATTTATACGTCGCAAGTGTTGCTGAGAAAAGGAAGCTCTTTTCTATATCCGTTCCCCTTTTAATGTCATCTCCTGTCTTCCTATTCCCATCGCAGTTTCTTACTTCCCCACCTCCAGCTTTCTTAATGTGCTTTTTGTGTGAGTTGAAAACAAGGCTGTCGTACCCCTCGGCCGGCCATCAAACATTTACATCATCTGGTGCTGTGGAGTGAAAAACAGAGAAAGGCAAATGGGAAGAGGCACCAACAAATGACACAAAGTGGCATAGTCAACAGGAAAATAGAGAGGAGCCGACAACAGTCAGAGCAGAAGTCATAGGAAGAAAGATCAGAGGGAAAGATTTAAATTTAAAAGCCTCAAATGGACAAAGAATGCATAAATGACAGAGGTAGAAACAGAAAGGGAATGAAGAAAAGGTTGAATGGTTCTAACAGAAGAGTCATTGTCTGAGAGCCTGTAGGTCAGAAGGTCACGAGGTGCCACATTTAGCCTAGAAAATGCTACAATAGTTGGATGAGCCCAGAATATAATCAACCACATGAAGAGTACTGTGAATCTAATCCTATTAGGACATTTATATTACCAGAATGCACATGAAAAACAACCCAGACAGTAAATAAAAACAACCTACTGGAGCCACTGTTGTGTGAAATACTAAAAAAAAAAAAAAAATTAATGTGAGTAAATTGTTCCAAATACTGTACTGTACTGGTACTCACTCAAACAATACATACTGATATCGCAATCCTTTTTACCTCATCGCCCCCCCCCCCCACACACCCCCCCACCCCAAAAAAAAAATCTGCACAACAAATACAGCAACATACAAATCACAAAAGAGAACGTGTTTTAGCCTGTGTGTGCATGTTTGTTGCAAACATATTTCATTTTAATATTACTCTCAGAAAGTATACGTTGGATCTATATCTACAGCCAAATAACTTAAATTCCAAATAATTCAAGATGGCTGCCGCAGCCAAACTAACTGACACAAAAAAAAATATGTAACTGAAAATCTGATGTGGTAGGAGCTGAGTCATTCAACCCACACACAGTTAGGCCTGTTACGATAACAAATTTTACTGGGCAATTAATTGTCTCAGAAATTATTGCGATAAACGATAATATTGTTCGAAATTTAACAACAATTAATTGTCAAATTGTAGTAGAAATATTGATTTGTTTGGGGTGTAGTATGTTTTTGGACTACCTGATGGCAGTATAAGATAGTTTGAACCAAAGGATGGATAGTTGAGCAGCGTGTCTCTTCAAGAAAAATGGGAGGGAGGATCCTTGACGTGACATTGGCTGACATGGTGACATGGCTGACGCTCGGTGATGTGAGCTCTTTCGCATAGCATTTTTCACACAAAGCTTTTAATTAAAAATTTTGCAGAGAAAAACAACTTTTTTCACAAAGGTACAGGTTTGAACCGTGAATTTTGGAGCTTCGACAAGACAGATGTTTATTTCCGAGGTTGACCTGTTAGCTTAACTCGCATCTTAGCGTCTCAGCTTAGCTGCTTTTAACGATCCAAAAAAGCGATTTTGGACGGTTAAAACATCAAAGCGAAAGGGAGGGGTCAGTGAAGAGCACCGGATTTGAGCCGTGTCTTCAGTAGAAAGAGAGAGACAGGGAGAAACGATAAAACCAGTAAATGAAAATGAGGTCGATAATTTTTTTGTTTATCTTCTTGTTGCACATATACAGGCACGTTCAGGTTCAGACGAATATTTACCAGGTCAACATTATTTGAAAGGGGAGGGGAGTTGAAAGCCATTTATGCATCTGACATTTTGCTATAAGAGAAGTTATCTTAGTTATATTTGACTTTTATGATCACAAACTTCACATTCTCAGCTGGTGCATTTGCCTCGATTCATTCTTGAATTTAAAAGTCAAACTTTCCTCAGACTGCACAAGTACTTCAGAATGACATCCACAACATAAGACTAAGAAGAGCAGCTTTGGTGCTGCAAGTATTAAAAAAGTAGTTTATTTGTGCCTGCTGGTTTATATCCGTGGTAATTAATGCAGTGCTAAATTGTACAGGAAAATATACAACGATATTCCTGCATAATAACCATTTTGTTTGTTGTTGTATTTAAAAAAAAGTCATGGACAAAGCCTTTCACTGATTTTTTTTTAATTTTTTTATGACAACCCCACCCCAACCTCAGGTGGAGAAGCAATCAGACCAGACTGAGTACATGGCCAGTGCAACCCTATGGGAATTCCAGGTGGGGCTTCTTTCTTTATTTCTTTCTTCTTTCTTTTCTTTCTTTTCAACTCTCTTTTGGGGAAAAAAAAGGATGATGAAATATGGCACTGCCCAATATTTTTATAACATGGGATAAAGCAAAAAAAAGCAGTTATTACCCTTGTAATGTTGCGTCTTTCTTGCACAGATTGAACTTTATCATTAGAACTTATGGGCTTGTAAATTTAAAAATAGATTTAAAAAAAAAAGGCATTTTCTAAACACCTGATCCTTCTCTTCAGGTTCAGTCTTCATCTCGTTTTTGTCCACGCTAACTTAATTGTTACTCTACATCTTTTAGAGATGACTGATTTTTTTTTTTTTTCCCTCTTTGGCTATCTCACTGCTTTTATTTTTTCCTCATATTTCTATTTTTAGGTTTTGTAAGTCACTCGTGGCACCTCAGACTGAGTCCGCTGTTAGACTTCAATGTCTCATTCAAGGATATTTGTCAGGAACTTGCCCGTTAATGGGCTTGACTGCTGGTTAATGGCTATAATGGATGTATTAGATGTTGCCAGGTCCTTGGCTTGAGCCCATATGCTGGGGATTTATGAGGACAAACAAGGAAAAGAACATCTTTAATGATACCCAAATAAAACCATTATCCATGTTTTTCTCTTGCTTTTCTCCCCTGAGCCCACCCAACCCCCTACCAGCCTGCACAGACAGAGGATTTACAATAAGAGGAGACGTAAACAGACAGTCCCCATTCTGACTGTTGCGGTGGAGATGGAACAAGCAACCATTCACAAACGCATTATGCGTGGTCAGAAATCACCCACTAGCTCAGGCAAATAGATGAAAATGTATGCATACTTTCACACAGGCAAGAATTATAGCTGCATAAACATTATAGAACATCACATTTGAGACGTCTTCTATCAGATAACTCAGCATGTAGACACAATATAGACAAATGGATTATTATCTAGACCAATTTCCTGTCCCTAACATCCTACAGCAGATTTTTTTTGTTCCAGCTCACTGCACATAAGCCACGATAAGCCTGTTTATCACTCAATTTTGAAACCCATTTCAGAGACAATGATCTGCGTCTAAGAATGTATACGAATTCTTCCTTTTGAGGATGATGGCGTTCACCTTCACAGACATACACAAGAAATGTACCTTATCTTCAAGTGCTCAATTTAAACAAAAAGTCACCTTGAGCTACTGCAGGGAAATTACACTAGTTCTTTGATTTCCCTTTAATCCGCACATTGCAGAACATAACAAGCCCTATTTTCACATTTAATGTAGAGCCTAACTGCTGAGAAAGGCAGGTCGAGTAGGTGGGGAGAGAAGATTTAGGGATGGGATTAAAGTGACATATAAAATGAAATATTGGGTTCATAGAAAACTGAACATGATGAATCATTTACTTGTTCTGATGTTTGTGATTATTTTAATTCTGAGAGATTTAGTAAGAAAAACTATACCAGTGAGCCTGGACTGCTCATTTGTTGGCTTTGCAGCACATTTGTGTTTAATAAAGCAAATATTTACTTGCTTCTTAGTTGTGAGAGTCAAAAAGTACCATCAGGTTGTGTAACACGCCTGATGCTACTATCAATATATCAGCAGTCATCCAAAACTAGTAGATGTGAACAGCAGAAGCAGTTTATTTGGATGCTAGGAGGTTACACTACATAAATACTACAGGAGAGTGCTGCCTGCTGAATATTGCTTTATTGCATTATGTAACCTCCTAACCCACTGTCAAATGGCCACACAGTAAATCTGTGGTACATTTGAACCCTTTTTGAAAGGTTCATCTACACAATTTATCCCCACCTTTTTTTAATTTTTGTTCGTTTTCCCAAGAGCTGCCTGTGCAGATCCTAAATCAGTTCATGTCTTTCTAAATCTAAGATCTCACTGTTAATCCCTTGTTCCATTTGTTTTTTTTCCCCTCCTTAAAGTCATTTTCTCCTAATTCCCTAACCCCTGCATGTCTCTGTACCATCCTCCACTCATCCTCATTTTCTTCTTTCTCCAGGTTTTCCTCCATCACTTGAAGTCACATCTGTTACACCTCAATTTAGTTTCTTCCAGTCTCTTTGTATGCCTGTCCAAGCCCTGTTTAACCTGTGGTTCTCCACTTACCGACCACCCACTGGCCTTACCAGGTATGAGCCACAGTGAAGCGTCGCCTCTGTCGGATGCTCTTGTTCACCATCATTTTACGGAAGAGGCGAGGGGAGCTTCTCGGGGACAGTTTGGGAGACGTGGCACCCCTTCTGCCTGGCATCCTCGGAGGTTCCAGCTCCAAGTGCATGTGCTCCTTGAATGTTCGGATGCACGAGTCCATCTCAACACTCAGCTCGTTGGACGACATACCTGCCGACTTGGGTTGTGTCCTCTATGACAGACAATCAGTCCTCTGTGAAATTCTTTAAAAAATAGGTCCAAGTTCTGCTCACAAAGCCAGTCATGTAAATTTGAGTCTCTTCGCTTTACTCAGAAACTCAGAAGATTGTTACTATGTTGAGACGTTTCAGGATAAATGAGGCAGCCCAAGATAAACATTCACCCAGAAAAATGCCAGCATACCATTTCGTTGGTTGCGTGGATTTGCTTCTGCTCTTCGTTGTTCCCCTTGTACCTCGTCTTTCACAGGTTTAGGGATTAGCCAGCCATCAGTCGTGCTCTCTGGCTTGCCTTTTGTTGACTCATGTCGTCCTGCAGATCTTTTGCTCATGAAGCATTTAGAAATTCTTTACAGCAAGATTATGCACAGAAAAAAAAATCTTAACTCTTCTCTTCCATCTTTCTCCCCTTGTCCTCCTGCCTGTAAAGTGCACACCCCTGTAGTTCTATCACCGGTGGTGCCTGTTAAAATGCACACCTCAGCCCCAAGTCTTTCTCTCAGTCCATCCAGGTCGCATAATGTTGGAGGATCTCCCTTATGAAATATTCAGAAGAGCTGAAAACTGCTTTCTGCCTTCTCCTGTCTTGCTCTGCCTCCATCAACCACTGCTTGACTGACCTCCTCTCTCTGCAAACAACCCCCACCTCTCTCCTGAAGGCACTCCCGGTGTGGCACAGAGTGACTCCCGCTCTGCTGAGCCTCGAGTCAGACCACCCTTCACTCGCACAGCCAGAGCAGTGAGCAGAGCAAAACACTGCTCGCAAGCAAATGCTTCCCTCTCTGTTTCATTCAGAATACACGCAAGGAAGCCGGAGCAGGAGCACAGCAGCTGCAGGCCACGCCCACGCTGATCAGGATTGGCCAGGGCTGATTGTGACGAAAAGCAGGCTGGCACAGTAACAGGTAGTCAGGTTTTTTATTATATTATGACCTTTTTTGCGCTTGGGTTTGCTGTAATGTTGCTGAATATGTTGTGACCTTTTGTAACTTGTGAGGAGGAGCCAAAAGGAAAAGACAATTTAGAGTGGAGACAAATGCAAACGGCTTAAATGAGGATTACCGACACGCGGCTCGAAGGTCAGCTGATGCAAATAAAAACCCTGAAGTGTGCATTTATGCCAAAAAAAATGAAGAGCTCTTTGTCAACTAAAAGCCAAACACATTCACTCTATTCTTTTTTTTTTTTTTTTTGAATGGTACCAGTCCAACCATACAACTTCATCAGAATGTATAGAACAGTCATATAAATAATACAAACAAGTGGGGATTTTTGTTGTTGTTTTAATAACGTAAAAAGAGAAAAGGAGTAATGCCCTGAATGTGGAAAACCCATAAAGATGATGAGGTGTGTGTGCACCAGAGGAGTGAGAATGGCAGCATGATGAGGAAAATGTGAGCACTTGTCTGCTATTGGACTGATTTGTTTTGGTGGTGAGTCACCGGTGACTCTAAGCAATAGAAGCAGGGAGAGCTGTCTCAATACAAATATTGCCAAGAAGCTCCTTAAAACACGTTTTTACAAGCGCTGATTAAAAAAAAAAAAAAAAACGCTTGCAGTAGGTTAAGATGACAGAACACAGCAGATTGCGTTTTTCGTTTTATTTATTAGACAGGACTCAAATTTAGAATTTGAGTTCAGGTTTTTGTACCTTTTCCCTTTTAGGCATCTAGGCAACCCTTAGAATAAGTAGGATCAAGTAGATGACAAGGAATATGTGCTTTAAATGATTAATATATACAATAAGTGCTTCATAAAGTAGGTCTTTGAGATATATGCTGCTGTAAAAACACACACAGACTAAATGCCTTAAACTTTTTAACTGGTGTTATAGAATATTCACATTAGAAGGTGGAACGAGAAGAGTTAATGGATTATAAACTCTTTACCTCCTGTTGGCAGGTAAAAGTCAGAGATTTGATATTTAGGACTAAATTTCATAATATTTTATGTTTTGATGTATTTCAACTCAGACCCATGCATAAGTACTACTTTAAAACAGCAAATGTCATTGGGTGGGGGAAGTAAGCAGTTCATATTATTCACATTTGGCATTGGATTTGTAGATTTTTTTTTTTTACATATTTTAATTTAAACACTTGTAGGATGTGGTGAGAAACATAATTCAGAAATCTTACTCAGAGCAATGTAATTATAAATAATGAATTGAATAAAATACCAAAATAGCAGCAGCCTAAAGCCTTTTCTGCTTTGATGTGCTTTGCTTCTTGGTTCTGACTGCTGACGCTTCAAACTGATCCATGCAAGTTTTGGTGCTGTAACCCAACTGAATAACATTGATTTACTTATATACTAGAAAATAAATGTTTTGGTATGTTTAACTAAAAAAAAAAAACAGATCAACAAGTTAACATTTTACAAATCCTTATGCCTCACTAAAATCTAAGCTTCTGTTTTTATAATGTAACAATAAAACTCGAATCAGTCCACAAGACGATCCTTAAAACCCAAGTGTGTGTTGGAAAGAAATAAGAGCCTGGCTGTCATGAGTGTATGGATCAGCTGGAGGTATTAGGGAGAGCATGAGATAGATTTAGGTCTTGAAACGAGAACCTTTAATGTAGCATCTCTGGTTACATAAAACTCTCCTCCTTGTTTCCTCCGTCAAACTCCATCTCTCTCAAATAACTGAACACAAGCCTGCATTGTGCCCTAGATTAGTAGAGCTGTGCTTTTTATATAAAAAGGTCTGCAAAAAGGGGGAAAAACTTGAACGTACAGGTTCAATGGTTAAAATAGCTGAAGCCATACAATGGGGGCAATGCACAACAAAATATAATAAAAAGTCGATTCTAAATGAGGGAATGAGGTTACAAATCTAAAAAGATCTAAGAGAACCATTTTATATCATGATAAGATGAATCATAGCTTCAAAGGGACATTAAAATATCTGTTAGCTTAAAAAAAGCAATACAAGACCCATTGCTCCAGATTTCTGCATGAGTTAGTAATGCAAACATTAAAATAAAGTTTTTGTTAGCTCATAACTTAACACTTAGTTTCTTAGTTTCACTTCATATTTACATTCAAATTATGTTTGTTTTTTTCCTGAAAAACAGCAGATTTTGAAGCTTACAAGACTGTAAAAACTGTTAAGTGGCATTTTTTTATTGTTAGTTGAGAAGTCATAATCCTCCTCACAGACTAAAAGCAGAGCTGCACTTTTACAAACACTTCAAAACCGTAAATTAGCCGAAAATTCACAATAACGCAAACGCAGCCAATGTGCGTAATTCGTCTTGCCTTTGTCTCTATGCTTGCTAAACTGAAAAAGTGTAAGATCTGCCATCTTCCTGCTGTCGGTGTGGATTTACCAACACCCACACGAAAGCTGTGTGAAACACCAGGAGAGAGGGCAGCGCTCTGGAACACACTGCACACGCAAAGTACACAGCATGCAAAGTCTGAGTTTGACCTGTGTTATTTTGACTATGAAAAAGACTTTTACATCACAAACCACCAATTCAAACTGACAACTTTGATCATCATTTCTGCCACTTCCAGTTCTTTCTCCTGTCTTTTTGTCAATGACACTGTCTCCAGACATAGCTGGTCTCACCACTGTCTTGAAAACTTTTCCTTTGACCTTTGTTGACACCTTTTTGTCACAAATCACTCCTGAAACCTGGACTCTCTTTTTCACTTCTTTCCCACGTTCCCCATTTTCCTGCAGTGGACCCCAAGTACTTGAAGTTCTGCACCTTTGTGACCTCTGCTCCTTGTAGCCTCACCGCTTCACCGGCCTCCCTCACATTCACACACATGTACTCTGTCTTACTATGGCTGACTTTCATTCCTCTTCTTTCAAGTGCATTCCTTCACTTCTCCAAGTTCTCTTCCACCTGTTCCATGTTCCCACCACAGATCACAATGTCATCTGCAAACATCATAGTCCATGAGGATTCCTGCCTGACCTCATCTGTTAAGTTAGTCTATCACCAAAGCAAACAAGAAGGGGCTCAGAGCCGATCCTTGATGCACTCCCACCTCCACCTTGAAGCTATCTGTTACTCATACAGAACATCTCACCACTGTCCTGCTGTCCTCATACATGTCCTGTACCAGTCTAACATACTTTTCTGCCACTCCAG
>JAVCKU010000093.1:5634086-5648254 GCA_032273985.1 Hypsolebias coamazonicus
GTCAGAACAACTGTAAAAAATAATCAAAACATCTTCAGACTGTGACCATCTCTTTCAGACTCCAGCCGTGGCTGCAACCTTTATACAAACCCACACCCCCTCCCTTTGCACCACATTTCTGTCTGACAAATGAAGCAAAGCATCAGTTTTTAGGAACTTCACCCACACAAAGCTCTAGCAGCACATTATACCTCCCACTCATCTATCTTCACTGACTCCTCGTCGAGTCACAAATCCATGAATGAATCTCCTCCACGTTATCTATAAATCCTAACCCGCCACCTTGTACCTGTCAGACCTTCGCTCATCATTTGTGGTTTTCAGACATGTCTGCTCATCATCCCCCTTTAGAGACACTTCAGTGTGGGAGTTGCCCTCAGTCTGTGCCTGACTCCTATAATGCCACAGGATTTCTGAGAAAACATCCTAAAAAGTAGCCAAGCCCCTATGTTCGTTAACACCTTTCTCCTGCAAATGTTGTCTCGACAAATATCTCATACTATGAAAGTGCAGGCAATTAAAAAAAAAAAAGCATTGTTGCTGTGACATAAATGTCGGTGTGACAACCTTTAAAACAATTTTTAAAAACTGTTGAAGAAAAGCAGTGGATAGATAATCAGGAAACAATGAAGAGTTACATGAATACTGAGTTATTGTGCTGCAGGGAATGTGAATAGACAAGATACTTTTTATCAGTCAAAATTCAAGTCCCTCAGACCAAAGGAAAGTAGGCTGGAGTAACAGTGTTACCTTGTGGTCATAAACTGCAGTTACAGTTTAATTTTTATTTAAATTCAGCTCTCACTTCCTGCCCCGGGGCAACCTGTTCACTGAGAGGCAGCAGCTGTTTCTTGTATGGAAATGTATCTGCGTATGTTGGATATCATGGTGCACTAAGATTGATAACTGGCTGTAACTATTGCACCCATCATGAAAAAAACAACAAAGTTCATGCTCAATCATCCAGGTACCAAATCCAATAATTCTCAGTTGGGTCTTCGGGACAGTTTCTTTCTTTCTTTCTTTTTTTAATTATTTATTTATTTATTTATTTATTTTGGCATCACGCAGACTCTCCCACTGGCACATTTTCATCTTTAAATCACTTCTTGTTCTCTTGTCTTCATACATCTCCTCCTACATGTCACTGCGTGAGTGCAGCTACAGCGTGCGCTCTCAGGACATTATTACATGCAGCGTCCCCTCAGTAAAGACTGAACTTTGTAAAAGGGCTTTCTCCTACTCCGCTGCTGTTTCCTAGAATAACTGAAGCTCTCGACCTTGACCTCTGTAAGTGGCTTCAAACATCCGCTAAGTTCCTGGGAAAAAACAATGCAGGCATGTTCTTCTTTTTAGTTTTCTACACCACCTTACAATCCAGCTGTTTTTTGTTACATTTTCTTTTAAATACCATTTTATCTTCACTTGTAAAAAAAATAAATCTCAATTTGTACGCATCCTGTATGATTGTCTATTATTGTCTTTGTTGTCTACTGTTGTCATCACTTTTTCTTAAAATCAGGTCTGTCTTGTAAATGAGTCCCCGAGGCGCAATGGGATTAACCTGTTTGAATAAATGTTGAACGAATCCGCAGAAAATTATAAACAAAAGGGCTGTTGTTGTGATCTTGCAGTTGACAGATAAAAAAAGGGTTAAAACAAAGTCTGGGAGTTGGTGTGCTCTTTGTAAGTCACAACACTCTGGCAATCTGTGTTGTGGAAATTTAGAGGATCATGTATTTTGTTTGCTCATAAATTAGAGCAGCTCTGGAATCAACGGTTGAAAATCAAAGTGTGGTATGTAAAGATCATTCAAAGTAAAATCTGGATGAGAAAACAGAAGAAAAAAAGGCAAAACACAATTACAAAAAAAAAATTCGACATTTTTTAAAAAGCATGACAATTATTTTTACAGTAGTTGGAGAAAAACAAACAAACAAACAAATGCAGACTAAGAACAAGACCTGAATGAGTGAGAAGGCTGACTGTCAGCACTTTGCATTCCTTTAGGGGGCAGCATCGGACGTCATATAGAACAACCTGCGGGAAATAGAAACAACGGAGAAGAGAAACCGGATGTTTTGAAACTTAGCAGGCTTCAAGGTAAGCTAGCGACCGTAAAGCTTTTTATTTCTTTCGGTTTGGGCGATTGCACTTAATAAATAGACTCTTACATTTTCATTATAGCAAATATCAGTCTTAAATTTTACAACTTTATTTTTTATCGCAAAATGAGCCATACAATTTAAAATGCATGGCTTAAGGAACAAAACTTTGTTCGACTGTAAGCATCTAAACACTCAAAATGTATGTTTTATTCTCACACATGATGATTATTGTTCTGTTTGTTTAGTGGCACAACGTATTCAGTGGTTTAAGTCACAAAAAGAGACACATTTTTGACGTATTTGACATTACTGCCAATTCATTGAGAGTTCTACATCATACGCAGCGCGTGGAATTTATTTGTTCAAGCATCGAGTGTTGTTTATTTTAGAAAATCAAGTTGTGTTTTGAAATAGGTTGCATTTTTACAAAGAATGTTTTCTGGGTTATTTTTTTTTTTTTTTTTTAGAATTCCGGGTGGAAAATGTCTCGTAATTCCAAAAAGAGAAAGCGAAGTGAGTTGTCTTCGTCTTCAAGGGAAGAAGCGGAAAAGAAGGTGAATAAAATTAAATTGTGCTCATTTGTTGCTGCTGTGTTTATTTAATGCTCATTTCTGTAAAATAACTTTAGGAATAGTGGAGAAATTATTTAAAATGTAGATTCTAGATTTTCAGTAAGTACCACAATAGTCTTGTTACCCATCAAGGTTTGTTCACATGCTACTTTTCATTTAACCAGGAATCAAGGTTTGAAGATGACTCTTGCAGAAGAAAAAGACAGAAGAGAACAGAAGATTTAAAGAGTCCGACAAGGTAAGATAAGCTTATGTGGATCTGTTGAAAGCATATTTACGTTTGTATTACCAAGCTGAAATCCAATTGTGTAAAACCTTGTTTGTTAATAATTAGTGACACTACCATATCTTTACTTGTCTAACGTGTAGAACAACAAAGGACCAAAAGAAGTATGTTAAAGAGGATTTTAACAGCCACCGCCACATCCAAAAGCCAATCTGCAGACTGCCAAAAACACCAGCAGAGGAGAAGAAAGCTACTAATAGGGAAAAACAACATAAAAGCACCAGGAGTGTTTCTGTGCAGCTTCATGAGAAAAGCTGCCACAAAACAGCAAACAAACATATTTCTAGCAAACATAAAACCACCAGCAAATCTAAGACTATGGAAAAGGAACACTTAAAACCTTCAAGTACCAGAGACGCAGCTTCTAAGGCCAAAAAGATGTTAGCAGAGAGTACATACAAAATACACTCTCCAAGCTCCTCCTTCAAGTTAGAAAAGCTTCAATTGCCTCCCAGCTCAGGGACTGTTGTACAGGAAGATCAAAAGCATAAAGGGCGAAGGAGGCATGTTGTAGCTGAGGAACCTTCAAGAACTCAACATGGTAACAACTCTAGAAATACTAGAAAACCTGCCCCCTCTTCTTTTAAGTATTCCCTAAAGCAGGAAAGCACTGAGAAAATTAAAAATGGCTGCAAAAGTCCTCGCCTCAAAGATTTACCTGCTAAATGGAGCTTGTTTACAGATGCAAAAGATTCATCTTTCTCTGACAATAAACAGTCTTCCTCTTCAGCCAAGCACTGTACTTCAGTAATATGTTCAGAAAGTAGTTCAAAGCTGTGGAAAGAAGTCCCTGTGTTGTCTGAGCCAGCGCAGCCATCATCTACTCAGAAGCAAATACGTTCTCAAAAAATTGTGCCTGTTTGTTTTAGGATACCAAAAAAGCCTCAGTCGTTATCAGCTCAGAGCACAGCTGGAAATAATAATAATATTTCTGCAAAGATAAATCACAAGAACATATATGAAAAGAAACTTCCAGAGTCTGAAAATTTGAAGAAGAACCTTGAGCTTGAAACTGTTCAGCCTTATAGCTGTTTGGAGGGTTCCATTAATTCTTCATATGAACGACAAGATAATGAGTCACCCTCGTCTGTGAAGGCCCTTCCTGCAGGTGATATAAACGTTCAGCAATGTTACAATAAGGTAATGAATTAATTATTTTCCAATTTATTCTTTCCACTTTTCTATAATAACTAATCAAAGCATTAAACAATTAAATAAAATATTGTGTTATGATTAATAGTGTATTTAGTTTTTAAATACGTTTCATCAGGGGCAGGTGGTTGAAGAGCTTCATCTTGCTCACTCTGAGAAGGGACTGGAGGTAAATGTTATGCAGAGCTGCGGTGACCTCACCTGTATGGACACAGATTGTTCAGAAGAAAGACCAGCAGACGCCGTTTGTGAGTTTCATTGTTTTACTGTTCAGATTTAGTGTACAGTAGTACCCCGTCGCGACGTTTCGGCTTGTTTTAGCCTTCATCAGGCAAGGACACACTTAATAAAAAATCTGCCACATAAACCAGTGGTTCCCCTTAGTGCTTCAGGACAAAATGGCCTGTGAGCCATCACACCTCACTTATATAGTTCTCAGGCCACACCCCCAATGGAAAGGCCAATAATGTGTTGGCCACACCCTCAGTAAAGAGGCCAGTAATATGTTTGGGTTTTTTACCGGAGTGAAATTTTTACCGGAGTGATGTTTTTACTGGACTGTCTTGACTCAAACCCTGTGTGCTAAATTAAATATGGGGCCCGAAAAATACAGAGGAGGCACTGGCTAGATTAGGTTGTGAAAACAAGGAAAGAAATGCACGGTCCATCCTCTGCAGGGGCCCCACATAAAATTCAACATCTAATAGGTTAGGTTCAGAGGTAAGTCTCAAGTTTTGCTTAAAATCCACAGGTTGGGTTCAGAGGTTTCAGTTTGGCTTTACAAAAAATAAAATGAGGTTTAGAAAGGCAGAGCAGCCATCATCCAATTGTGCTAATGGGTCAAAAGGTTCTGCGCATTCCCTTGATTATTTTAAATAAACAATCCATGTCGCTCGTGCAGCTCAGTTAGGTAAAAGACAGACACCCCCCCCACCCCACCCCGCCGCCCCCTTCTTTCTATTTCTGAGACTGTCCGTTGCACGTCCGTCTGTTGTGAGCCTCTGGGATATGATGGGGAAAGACTGCCACCACACTGTCCCTTCCTTTCTCTTTCTCTGCTGTGACAGACAGCCTCGGAAAGAGAAACGAGGGAGTGGGGTGGTCTATCTTATACCTGAGTGAGCAGCGTTTAGCCTCTCGCTCTCTTTTTAAACTTATTCACTCTTATTTTTCCACCTCCCTGAGCAGTAGCGATGGGGAAAGACAGACCCCACCCCGCATCCCATCCTTTCTCTTTCTGAGGCTGTCACACCAGAAAAAGAGAAAGGAGGGGGTTGCGTGTGTCGTGCACAAACACACAAACAATTACGCTGAAAACTTGCGAAATAGTGAGTCCACGAAAGTTGAACCGCGAAGTGTCGAGGGACAAATAATGTATGAATCCTGAAATTCAGTGTAAGTTTATTGTGTTTTTTTTTTTTTGCAGCCTAGGACAGGTTTCACTTGTCTTTGGCTTTAACAAAAAGTAAGATACAAGAAACATAAGTACAGCAGTTTGTTTTGTGCCTTTGGTACTGTGTAAAATGTTGGACCAATTATTGTACTTTTTATTATAAAAATAACTAATAATGGAATCCTAAAAGGAGGAATCCTTAGGTTAATTTAGATTTGTATCTACATTTTATAGATATTGTACTTCACTTATATTTCTAATAAACAAACCAATTTAACCAAGTTGTATTTTATTTTACAGGCCAACAGCCCCACCAGCAAGATCTTATCGTTGTTCTTGACACAAATATTCTTCTCAGTCACTTGGATTATGTGAAAAAGATCAAATCGACTGGGAGGTATTGAAAACCTAATATTACAACTAAAACTGTCATTCTTTTTTATTAGGCTTTTCACGTACAGTAGGTTTTTTTTTTTCATTTGTTTATTTCTGAAATAATAAGACAATAATTTAGTATTTCCTGTCAGTGGCAATATATGTCTTTTTGAAACTCAGTTTTACATTTTAGTTTGACAAGATCTGTACATTTTACCAGATTTTCACTAACGGGAGCATGTTTGAGGTTCAGAATGTAATTTTTGGTTTGTTCATAAAGATTTGAATTCACTACACTATTAGTGCTGCTGAAGCTCAAAAAAGTAACAATAAGATTAATCTGCATATTTTTAATGTATTGATGTACAGTACTTCCTGTGGTTTATGTCATGTTAATTCACCACTGTTCTCTCTGTTCTTCTTTATGGTCTCTTAGTCTTGGGCTTTCCTGTCATCCTGATTCCCTGGGTGGTGCTTAAAGAACTGGATTCCTTAAAAAAGGGCAAAGGCCAGGTAGGCTCTGTGACCCACCTCGTAGGTCCTGCCATCTCTTACATCTACACCGCTTTGAAGAACGGGGACCTTCGCCTGTGGGGGCAGTCCATGCAGCAGGCCGCAGTGAGCTGCAGTGAGTGCTGATTCACTGAAAGTAACGCGACTTGAATCTATAAATGGAGACTGATTGTTTGTTGACTCAACTTGTTTTTGAGTCATGACACATATTATGGTGTACATAGATACCAAACTTAAAAAAAAAAAAAAAACGTCCAAACTTTTTAATTTTTAAAAAATGCTCCAGACTTAAGTAGCAGCGTCAGCTTTTTTTATGTTTTTATTTTTTTTCCTGCTTGTTCTATGGGTAAAAATCATTTGAGCAGAGCAGTTTTCTGTTTATAATTCATACTTTAAGACCAAAGTGTTTTGTTGGAGTCCTGTTTTTTAATTTTTATTTTTTTACATAATCAATTATCTTAAAACAATAGAGTAAAACAGTGACACGTTTTTTTTCCCCCTATATATTTTAAACTGGTATTTCACCGAATGAACTCAAGGTGGCACCATCACTTCACTGTATTTGTAGGATTACTTGTCAGATGTGCAATTCAAGGACAGGTTGCATCCATGTCTGAGATTCAAATTTTTGATTGTGATATTTAATTTATACATTTGTCTCTTTTATCATACATTATTTATCAATCTGATAATTGTGTTTTAAGGCAAATACTCATTTAGTGTATTTGATTTAAAAGGAACCAAATCTCCCATCTTGTTACATTTTTCTCATTTTATATTGACCGTTCCCTCTTTCCTTCTCTTTTAAAGAAAACGAGACATGTCATGCTGTCTTACAGTTTAATGTGTGCACCATGTACTTTGTCTTTTTTTAGACTCTTTGGTTTCCCTGAGTCACTCTTATCATCTTGTCTTTTCCTTTTTTTATATCCTCAGATTTAAGAACTGAGAATAACGATGACAGAGTGCTGCAATGCTGCCTGCAATACCAGATTATGTACCCAGGGCGTGCTCTTATCTTATGCACGTGAGTTTCCCCTCCCCCCACTTCAGTGTATACTGTACTGTAGTTGCTGCTGCAAAGTGCGTGTCCTCTGCTAATAATGCACATGCATGTGACTGAGCCAGATAGTTCCAGTTGGGATGAGAGCAAAGCCAAACTGCTTCCTGCAAAGAATAGATGTGCTGAGTGAGGAATTCAGTGTTTTGCTCAGTTTAGTTAGATTTTTTTTATTTTTTAACAAGGGTAGAATATTTGTGTGATAAATATTTGACTTGTTTTGAACATCGTTTGCCCTAATACTTTAAATATTTGGGTTTCCACACACTATCTTTGATTTTCATGCCAAATTGAACTGTATTTGTTTGTTCCTTTGGCTAATCACTACCAACTAATTAAATACGTATTTGTTTTATTCTTTTTCTTCTCTAGTAATGATAAAAATCTATGCAGCAAAGCCCACCTGAGCGGTGTCAGGGCGCTCTGTAAGAGTGATTTGGAGGCAGAGGTCAAGAAGGCCAGACGTGGCCATTCCATCCTGCAGACCTTTCAGACTCCAGTCCTGCCTCAGATCTGCCCTGAGGTCTCGACACCAGTGTTGGGCACGAGTTGCACTGCAGTCCAGTCACACAGTCAGGAGAGAGATGGTCCATTTGTCGTCGTTCCAGACAAAGGTGATTCAAGGATAAATTGCTCTTCGTGCAAAAACCAGACAGAACTTAGTATGTTCCATCATTATGGTGTTGTAATAGCATTCACGTACTTAGCATGTCCACCCACCCATTTCTTATTTCCTGTTTTTTCCCTTACCTTTTAGTCAGTCACTACTGGTCTGAGTAACACTTTGAGCAAAGGATTAAAATATCAAATCAAATTTAATGTTGGAAGCTTGCATAACTTGAAAGTTGCATCTTCACACAGTAGGGCCAAAGCTAAAAGTGCAGTTTTTAATGAAAAGTCCTATAATCCCTAATGTGCGGAAGGTGCTGCTATCGATTCACGCAGAAACACAATTGATTTGAGCGTTTTTATGTTTCATTCCTTACATATTCATATGCCTGCAGAGAACAAGTGGCTCAGTGAAACGGACCACAAAGAGACAAAACAGGAACTTAGCACAGTTCTTTCTGAGCTAGAAGAATGTCTGCAGGAGGTGCTGTCTGATGTCTTAGAGGTGGAGATGAAAGCTGCTTTTGACAACTTGTGGCTCGAGGTAGAATTTGTATTTCACATAAAGGATCATTCATCTGTTTTGCACCTGTTAAGCAGTATGACATGTAAAAAAATGTCATTTCCATTTGACATTGATGGTGTCATTTATATTTTCTGATTTTGTTTTGTTTGCAGTATAAATACAGTACTAACAATATTTCATTGTGTTATGTTTGTGTTAATAGATAGTTTATTTAAAACCACCCTGGACTCTTCAAGATGTTTTGAAGTGTATGAGAAAGCACTGGATTGCTGTCTTTGGACAGATTGCCCCGCGGAGATTGTACGATACTGTTTCCAACCTCATCTCCTTCTTTAGCTCAGGTATGTAGGCATGTTAGTGGGAAACAGTGAAGAGTTGTGGTGAATTAAACAAGAATGGTAAACAAAAGGGCCCGACATGCTCCATCCAAAGTCAAACAGTCGACTTGCGGCCACGTGGTTGGAGGACGTTCTTTTTCGCACCTCCTTCATAGTCCACGAGAGCGAGACGCAGAGCTCCTGGGAAACCCCTCCCGCTGCAGTAAACGTCACCACTTGGGCATGCAACCGCCGTTTTGCCACAACTCTTATCATGAAGCGAGCCCCACACCTTTCAGCAGACCAACTCCTCCATACACGATGTCTGCACGTTCTCCATCCAGGTGTTTTTTGGCCATTTGACTAATTTGGCGTGTTTATTAAGACGTGCAGCGGAACGCCCAAGCGCGTTTCTGCATTGACAAACACGCCCACAAACTTCTGAGAAGTCATGCAATACTTGGCACAGACACCTGTGAGAAAGAGTTCGACAAAGGCCTTGTGTCGAGAAAGGGCGGGCGAAGCTGCTGTGCGAACAAAATGACGCCATTTTTGTCACGCGACTACGACAATGAGAGCTGATCTTGGCACTTTGGCTGGAGCATGTGGGGCCCTCAAGTTTTCGTCTAAAGTTTCCCCCGATAAGAGAAGTTATACCAGTCAGGTTTGTATCACACCAGTACATCGTGTCTTTTAACCTCCTGTATTGCTTAAATTGGCACAGACACAGTTGCTAGAAAAATGTATAAGCACAGCAATAAACATGATGGGCTAAACATCCAATTTTTGCAGTCGTTTTCCCACCATAGTGTTTTCTAATCAACAAGCTAAGAGGAAACTAGTTGTTTCAGTTCAAATAAATAAAATTAGGGTTAAATAATAATGTGTTTGTCTGCCTCGCGCTGTGCTTTAACCCTACAGAACTACTTACAGAATTGGTCATCTGCTAAAGTGGGAGACTGGAATGTATGTCAGAAAGATGCTGAGTAGCCCACTGCAGCTCTTCCTCTTGGGGTTTCAGTGCTGGAACAATTTATTACACCGTCAGCCTGTCTTTCAGGCTCCGTGTCCACCCATGTGTAAGATGACTGCTACACCGGTGCAACAATAACTCTGATTTACCCAAAAATATTAATAACTTGGAAAAATGCAATATTTCCCTTGCTGTTCCTGATCCCTGGTTCACAAACATGATTCTGGATCCCTCCAGAACATCACAGCCTGGCTCTGTGCCAGGAATCTGAGGGTAGGGTTAGAAAGGGGGCGGAGTTGGAGGAAGAAAACTAGGAGGGATGAAGTGTGTGAGGTGGAAAAGTACTGCTGGTCCAGAATGAGTAACTTCTTGTAGCGCCAGTATATTGAAGACTGACTACACACTGGGAGGGCCTGTAGTCACTGCTGAAATAATTTATTCATTCAAGTTCATTTGAAATGGACAGATCCATTTATAAAAAAATATATAAAGCAACTCTGAGTCTGTTGGAGGGTTTTTAGCAAAAAAGGCTGAATTGCAATACTGTGTCCCTACAAAGTTTTTTTTTGAAAACCAAGAAGATAAAACTAAATTATTTTTTGTAACACATGTAGCAAGTAAATAAGTTTTAATAATTAAAAAAAAGAGTGTTTACACCTATTCATTCCAAATAAATGGGTAGATATGCCTAAATATTAGGCTGCTCATAATGTAAAATGTGCATGTGGTGCACAGGTTTTTGAAAGTCTCTTTCAAGACTTCACAAACCGAACATCTAATTTCTGTATCTGTCTTTAACTGCTCTTTACAGTTTTCATGATATTGCACAATCCAGTTCTGGTTATTAGTCACACCTTTAATATGATTTTGTGTGCTGCTCAGCATGTTAAGACGTGACTAACATCTATAACCTGCAGTAGTAACAGCTGATTGATTCTTCTGCATGTTTTTGTGTGTTCCCTCAGGTGTAGATGTGCACAGTTGGGCAACATCAAAGGCCCTCCAGGAAGCAACAGAGCTTGTAAATGCATTTAAGAAAAGTTCGACGCATGCTCCCCGGGCCATCACTGTACTGAATAACATTTACAATAAGCTACACTCTCAGGTCAGATGAAACATAGCTTAGATTTCCACATTTGATCAGTTGAAAGAGTCTTAAGAGTTGTTTACAATGCGATGACTTAGAAGAAATAGAGATTTCCTTTTTTCACACGTAAAGATCTGATGATGAACTAATAGGTTAAAAGGTTTTAGTCAAACAGCAACGAGCTCACTTGCACCTTTGCTTATGCTTTTATTGTAGCACACGGTGTCTGCGGAGGAAGAATCTTTTGTCTGTGATGTAATAATGAAAGATGAGGAGGAGGAGGACAAACCACTAATATCTAATCAAGTCTCTCCCCAAGAAGTGTGGACCGTGTTTGAGAAAATCTGGTCTAATATGATCCAGAAAAGGTGAGCTGAACAAAGTCTTTGAACTGATGCGTCAGAATAAAATTGTAATTAAACAGTAGATTTGCGCCGCACGGGGTGGCTGCATGTTGGAGTAGCTCTGTTATTTTCATTCTGGGATATTACTTTTGAAATCTATTCCTCTTTTTCTCTATGCAAATGGCTTTTTTTTTGGATGATGACTTACTCTGGTATCGGATGCTGTGCAGCTTGAAGGATTTTCATTGAAACCTTTTTACCTTTGGGCATTTGTTATGCTGTGTAACCATGGCAACAAGGTGGGGTATTTTCTGACAACCAGGAGCAGCTGATTAATATCTCAAAAGTTCATATACTTCAACTACAGTCCCAAATCCCAAATGAGTTGAAAAAGAGGCGCCGTGGATGAATTCCCGTCAACCTGGCGGCTGTGTTCAATTACTGACCACCGAGATCCCGGAGCTGGTGGGAAACTCGGATCGTGACAACGGGAGGACCAGGATCATCCCTCAGCACCTTCAGTTGTCTGTCCGTGGCGATGAGGAGCTTGGCACACTGCTGGGAGGAGTGGCCATCGCTCAGGGAGGAATTCTGCCTGGCATTCGGGCAGTCCTGCTGCCCAGGAGGGCTGAGAGGTCCGCCGGATCTGGGTGGAGGGATCGGTATCTGTGGCCATATTCTTTGGATTCGTTGCAGATCCTTCCTGCCCACAGCTATCAGCATCTATAACAACTCTTGAATGAAACCTGGATGATGAGCTACAATAACACTATTGCCCTTTGGGATTAATAAAGTGTTTTTGAATTGAATGGACTTGAATAGATAACAGGTTAGGTTCATGTATCTCTTGTTGGTTTTCTACTGAAATTTAATTGGATGTGTTAAAAGGATTAAGACCTCTGCGTTTCTAGTCTTTACCTTAATCTTTCAGGACTGTTGCATTAGGACCTTGAGAGGCAGCAAGAATTACAGTGCACAGCCTAAATGTTTTTCATAATTAAAGGGGAAAGAGGTTATTTTTGAGTAACTGAAATGCCGATAAATAATTCCTAATAAGTCAGCCTCTACAAAACACTGTAGTTGAGCTTATTTTGTTTAGTACTTTTTCCGTTATAATGACCTCCAGGGTCATTTTTTTCTGTCACGTTTCAGATCAGACGTGTTCAGAGCGCTTGGCTTTGACACCATGCTGGTGGTTCCACCGATGGGAGGTCCTGCACCACCGCAGGACGCTTTAGCCTGTTTTCACAATCTGTCCTCTGTGGTCTCACAGCTGCTCCAAGCATTCAGCAGGTATGTTACCCAACTTGTACAACAGGTTTCACGCCAAACGTTTAACAGTATGTTATACAGTACCAGTAACAATATTTCACTTTAAGTTTCTTATATTTGACTGTTTGAGCTTAAACTTGCACCTCCTACAACTTTTCTCAAATCTAACTAAGCTTCTGGTGTAAAAATGAAACGTGCAGAAATTTATAGTCACAACTAGCGATGCCCCCTTTAACATGTTGTTGATCTCTATCATCCTGAGGGTCTGTTTTCACTAAACCCTTCAAATGAACGGGACTTTTTGCAGGTTTGGCTACTTTTTGTCTCCCTCTAAGAAATCCTTCCAAGTTGTCCTCTACCTTTTTGAGCCAGCTTTCCATCCTGTTTCCTGGTTGCATGGCTCTTAGGATCTTGGTATGCGGCGTTAGCTACGTTGTAATCTGCTTGACCTTGAAACTTTTCTTTATCTCTTTTCCCATGACGCAGCAGTGACTAGTGGCCTTTAGCACCGATTTCTCATCATGCCTCGGTTAATGAAGATGCTAACAGTTGTCTCATTAATGATGTTTTTACTCTCTCTGTTTGGATCACTTATCAGCAAGCTTAGTTGTTCTAAAGTACACTTGTGTGGAAGAAGTTTGCTTGTTCAAACGTAAAAAAAAAAAAAAACTCTGCTCACGATGTTTGGCTGTTTGTTTGAGCTCATCTCAGAACTGTTTGGTACTTTTTACAAAACAAGAATTTGGTTTGCAGCTCTGGTCATCATCATTATTTAACAGCTATTCCACAATAACTTGCATAACTGCCATGGCAGGTATGTAGAAACATTAAACCACAACCATTTTTCCACATACGACCTCTTTGATTTTTAACTGAACCATGTGTAAATAAAAATAAGTTTGATTTGATTTGATGTTTATTTATTCATTTTAAAAGAACAATACAAAACAGTTTCATCAGATTCAAGAATACAAATAAAAAATAAAAATAAGTTAGTGATAACTTCAGTGCATTTGACCCAAGAAGTTATTGCAGTCTGTTTTCTATCTTTCCTCATTATTCAGAGCACAGAAACCCTGTAAAGTTTTAACTGTCCCCACAATATTAGTTACATTTTGACCTGTAAACACTTATGAAGCTGGACAGCCAGACTTTTAATTTCAAAGTTTCAAGTTTTATTTAAGTATTCACAATATTCTTTTTTTTTTATTATTATTACAATGCTTCTGAATGAAGCATCTTTGCGCAGGCCACATTCATTTCTGCGTGCTCCTCTACTGTCAACATGAACAGATCCAGACATAGCTGGTGCCATGTTTATATTCTGAATCAAACCTGGGCAAATATAATAAAGTCCTAGTTAAAGGTCGAGGGGCGAGCAGGGATTCCTCTCTTCTTTTTTTTTTTTTTATCCACGTCTCATTCTGACCTCTGGCTTTTCAAACCTACAAAGACAACATTAAATAAAATGTTTGTTGGCGTAATCGTTCAGTTTGATGTGTTATTCTCGTCCGCCCGAGTTCGTTTTCTCATTTCCCTGTGAAGGAGTCAGGAACACGTACTCAAAATACAACAGACGCA
>JAVCKU010000093.1:5657846-5669077 GCA_032273985.1 Hypsolebias coamazonicus
TGTTCTATTACGAATAAAATATTGACATTTGCCATCTCCACATCATTGCATTCAGTTTTTATTCACAATTTGTTTAGAGTCCCAACTTTTTTGGAATCTGGTTTCTAATATGTAGCTCAAATTGTAAAGTCTGACCCATTTCTAAAAGGTCAGGGACAGATACATATGTTGTTTTTTGAGAGCGTTGTTGCAGCACAGTGATATGAAAAGCTTAAATGGAAGCTTCGTGTTGACACGACGTTAAGTTAATTAGTCTGGTTAAAATACATTAAGTATCAAACACTGATATTTACTCAAAGCTTTCGGCACAGTAATAACATTTAACAAGTTTTCACTGTTTAATTTCTCAGTTGCCCTGGTTCTGTTTATTTTAGTGTGAAGTTTCTGATTGGAACTGGGTTTTTTTTTTGTTTGTTTTTTTTAGCAAGTTGTCAAATCGAAAATGAAAAAAGAGCATTTCACGTGGTTTTCATTTGCCAAGCAGCCCTCGCGCTACGTCTTAAGCATTTTTCTCGTCTGCTTTCAGGGAGAAGCTCCGGGTTGGAGGGAACCAGCTGTTGGAGTTCAAAAGGACCTTGGATCATTGCACTCAGGCCACAGGCCAACACACCTCCTTCACCACATAGTGACGTTCAAACCGGACCGGGGTCAGCCTGACCGCACGTCGACTAACCAGATACCTGAAATAAACCAAATCTTTTGCATGAAGTAAAACTCTTGTTTGTTCTGGACCACGTTCCATTAGCAATTTTTACAAAGACAACACTGTTCTCTAAACAAATCTTTATAAAGGTGTGTTAAACTGCATTTCCTTCATCAGACTTACCTGGTGTATTATCACAGTTTATTCACGCTGCATTTGATTACGTCTGCTTCTGATAATGCAGTTCAGCAGTTATTTTTCTACTTTCGTCCTTTAAAGAGCACAGATACATTTTTTTAAGACCATATGAATGTTAGAAATCCCATGTAGCATCTCATTTAAGTTTCCAATTAGTCAACTTCACTTACAGCTTCCATTTAAATTTGCTCTTTATGGTTAAGGGAACAAAATGATATTTCAAAAATATCATTTTAAAAACATACGTTGAGTAAATGTTTGTCACGCAGGTGTTATGAAGATAGAAATACAGAAAAAAAATTCAATTCACTCATAACCTTTAAACAGCACTACCGGTACTAGATTTGATAAACTTTGCACTACACCTTTAACTCAATACTAATATTTAGTATTTACTTGAATCATTAACAAATACACAAAACTACAAAAATACTTATGAGCTCCATGGAGACCTCACCTTTGTGTCACTAGTGACCTCATCTTGCTGTTATTTTGTTTATGCAAATATGAAGGACATGTTTTAATACTCGCTTAGTTTTTCTGATGAAAGTGTCAAACTTCTAAATTGTACTACCCTCAGGTACTTTGTGAAACACTGAGTATTTGATTTATAAAGGTTTGAAACATTTTTCTAGCCTGCTCTAGGCAGTAAAATGTTTGTGTAGCAAAAACTACAGAAATTTAGGTTATTTACAGTAGATCTAATTATTGGGGGGCGGGGGGGTTGCCTTAAAAAATATATTTTTTTTTGTCATTTAGAGGTAAAATACACAACTTGAAGCACGGGGTACATTGTAAAACTCTAAACCTGACTTTATGGGTGCTTTAAAATATTAGTTTACGGTAAATTATTGTCATGTATCCAGGTTTTTGCTCATGTGTTCAAAACTGAAGCAGAAGTGCCATTAAGTGAAATAAAACATTTGAAGAGTTTACTTTGACAATCATTTATTTATTTTGTTTACTTTTATTATGTAACAATATATTTTGGTGTAGAAGCTGTTTACACACAAAACAAGCATTTATAAAAAATATATATTTTTCATGAAAATCCTTTTTTTGCATCGTCTTCTTTTATTAGAATAAAGCAACTTCCAGAGTACAGTGAATATGGATGTGGTTAATGGTTTTGACCTTTTGCTGACCTTTTAAGCTGAAGGTTTTCTGTGCATTACAGTGCCGGTACATGCGCTCGGACTGATTTCCTGTGCAGGACTGCATGTGTGTGTGTGTGTGATGAGATTAAACACAGGTGAAGGCGGCAGACAGATTACACCGGCTGCTACTGTCAGACAGCTTCACCCCGCAGGCAGAGGCAACAGGAAGCAGACAAGAGCCAGTAATGATCAGAACAGTGTGTTCTATGAATTATTGCAACGTTTGACTTTGCAACGCAAGCTTAAACATTAATGCCACAGTTAAACTCCATTTATTTTGTTTTATATAGACAGGAATGATGCGGAATATGAATGCAGAGAACAGTCCACGCTGCATTTGTACTAGTCAGGTTTAGGCTTCGCTAGAATAAAACGTCACAAATAAAGCTTTTATTGCTAGAATATCCATTAAGAGATATTTAGGCTTTATCCATGCACAAGGTGTGGGCAAAAGTCCCACCAGGTTTTGGGATCTCGTGTGGCCCATTAACTTTTTTATTTTTTTCCCAGCCTGAATTATCCAAAACTAGGAGCACTGAGGTGGGGGTGAGTTAACCGATTGCCATACTTGTCTATTTTTCACAGCTGGAACAAGAAATAACCAGGTTAGTCATGATAGTTTGTTATCTAGTGCTATATAAATAAACTGAAATGAATTATACATTATTCCACTAACAGCCTTAAGACACGTATAAAAAAAAAGAGGATGAAGACAAAATTCAGATTTAATTGATTTATTAATTAAGAAATGTTACAAATGATGTTTTTTCTTGCACTAAAATTCCTTCCAGAGAAATCTGACACTGACACTTTAAAATAAAAGAAAAAAAAAACATTTCTTGTACACATATCTACTAGTTAAAACGCATAAAAAAAAAAAAAAAAGATTTGGTTAGCAGAAAGCGTGGTTGTGCGTTTGGTGTGTGTTCACTAGAAAATAACTAAATCTGGCACTGATTAGATTTACTCACTTAAGCCGTTAGCTTCTACTTCTATGTTTTACTGATAAATCAGTGTATAAAAATACAAAAAGGCCATCATTTGAAGTCAAAAAGCAATCCAGCTTGTTTAAAATGACAAAAAGCTGTGACAGGTGTTTATCCACTCACACGGAGTAAGTAAGGCTTTGAAAGCGTTGACTTTTAAACATGTGAGTAAAAATTACATTTCCACAACAGATTTTCTCAAATTATTTTCTGAACTCAAAATCATTACCACTCCATGCTGCCACCTTATAAGTGACCAAAAATAGAAAACGCATCTGAAAACCCTCAAAGACAAACTTCAAGAGAAAATAAAAGCACTAAACGTGTAGTACATGTTGGCATAAGGCCAAAATAAGTGTGGAAGAAACAAATTAAATACAGGACAAAACTATGCAATATGCAAAGGCGTCATGTTGCTTTGGGCTACAATCCCACCCACCTCCCCGTTTGCCAAGATTAAGCCAGTCTTCACTGAAGACCCCTCACCTTAACATCCCCACCCACACATACCCATTCATACATATAAAATCATCACGAAACACGATTACGTCACTAAGCCTGTTAGTTTGGACATGGATGAAGCACTGTGAGCCTCCAAAGCTCCATCTCTCCCCCTCCTCAGTCAGAAAGGGGAGATGGGGCTTTGGTGCAGTCGTTCCACTCATCTGTCTCGGGGTTGTACACCTCCACTGTATTCAGGAACTCGTTTCCATCGAAGCCTCCAACTACATAGATGGTTTCACCCAACATGGCCACGCCCGCATTACTGCGTGATGATATCATGCTACCCAGCATCCTCCACTCGTTGCGGGCTGGATCGTAGACCTCCACACAGCGGAGAGCGTGGGAGCCATCAAACCCACCAACAACCAACAGTTTGCCTACAAAAAGTGAGAAAACGCCAACAAATCAATTCTCCGTTGTAATCGATATCAATTAGTCCCTCGCTACTTCACGGTTCGTTCATCGCGGTTTTTCAAAATAAGATTGGACATGACACAATTGGTTGATTGATGGATGAGCTGCAGGATCCGCAAGAAATTTTTATTTAAATGTATTATTTTAAACTATTTAGCACCTGCTGCACCTTTGTGCAGCCCACACTGCAAGATAAATTTCCTCCTGCAGAGGATCTCCGTGCAGAGCGGAGAAGTGGGCGTGGCCAAGAGCGCTTTCAGTTGGCTGAGCGCAGCGGAGGCAAGGAGCTGAAATCAAGACATTCTGTGCTCTTTTAGAGCATTTAGTTTAGAACATTGTAATAGTGTGGGAAGAGTTTAAAATGCCTTAATATATATTTTCTCCATTCATTCATTCAACCTTTATTTAGGCAGGTTAATCCCATTGAGCCTCAAGGACTCATTTACAAGAGAGACCTGGTTTCAACTAGGGGTGCAGCCAATTTCCTTAATTTTGGGAAGTCGGCCGATACTTGCATAAGAAACCAATTTTACAGATTTTTTTTTTTTAGTTTGAACAACAATTTTCTAAACTTCATTTATATTTCAGAGCACTACCTCACGGCCAGTTAAAACACGTTTGTATTCGTTTCTAGGATATTGTCCAAGGGTATGTTTTTCAATAAAATAAGACTGGAAAACTGAAGGTGCATAACACCTGACAGTGTCGCTTATAAAACAAAATCGTTATCGGCCAAAATCGGAATTGGCAGGTCAGACCTTTTAGAAATCTGTGATCGGTCAGAAAACTGCAATCGGTGCACCCCTAGTTTCAACAAAGAATGATAACAATGGACAACAATAGTCATAAGAGACACAGATTTATTTATTTATTTATATATTAAAAACTAAAACTACTACTTACTACTATTCCTACTTTGCGGTTTTTCACTTATTTCGGGGCTTCAGGGTACAGATCCCCCACGTTAAACGAGGGACTGCTGTACTGTACACTGAGAGTCAATACTTATTAAAAGAACGCATCACAAAACGGTGGTGTAACCACAGTCTGGTGTTGTTACCTGCATGGACAGCAACAGCAGCTCCCCTGCGAGCCACGTTCATGGGGGCTACCAAAGTCCAGGTGTTGTTCTCAGGGTTGTAGCGCTCCACAGTGTTCAGACAGTTCCACGACTCTGCCCCCCCGATCACATACATGAAGCCGTCCAACTCGCACACCGCTGCCTGGTGCCTCCCTGAAAACAACAAGTGCTGTGAACACAGGCCCAGAGCAGTTTCTACTGCTCCTCATATCCTCAGAAATGACCCTGAACTCTAAATGTACTGAGTGCAAACATACTGATGTTGAGGGAGGCACACTTGGACCAGGTTTTAGCCACAGGGTCGAAAGCGTCACAGTTCTTCAGGCCCTTCTGCCCACAGGGGTCTGACCCTCCCACAACATAAAGCTTGTTGTTCAAGGAGCAGACACCTTGAGGGAAAAACAGCAGTGATAAGTTTAACCAGAAGGATAAAATAAAAACTGTAATTTACGTTAAAAATTCATACTTAATCCATGCACAGTAGACTGACCTGCATTGCAGCGGTTTGTCCTCAGTTCTGACACCTGAACCCACTCATCAGAATGTGGATCGTACATCTCCCCACAGCTCAGCTCATCAGAATGTCCGTTGGAGCCTCCAATCACGCACAGCTGACCCTGAGGGAGGTAAACATGAACGAGTAAATACCAGAAACACAAGGAAAATCATTTTGAAGTCTTGCACATGTGAAGTGTGTCTGAACAGGTGAGGTACCAGTGCACTCAGAGCCAACATGACAGTTTATTACAGAGCAGAAGCATCTGAGATAAGGATGAATAGTACCATTAACACGGCCATCTGGAATCGAGCCCGTGGAGTCCGCATGGGCGCGATGAAAGTCCAGCAGTCCTCTTGGGGATCGTAACACTCCACAGTCCTTAGACACTCCTCTCTGTTGTAACCTCCTACATATTCAGAAAAAGGCTCGTGCTCACATTTTGAGACTTTTTAAATAACCTTTCACATAATGCCACAATGTCAGTGTCAAAAACCAGTTGGCTTCTCTCAAGTTATTCTATAATAAACTAGTTTTCTTTTTAAAATGATTAACAAAAGGCATGTCGTTCCCAATGAACTGCACTTTTTAAAAAAGTGTTCAAGGCTAACCTGCTGCAATGAGTCGTCCGTTCAGAGCCGCGGTGCCCAGGCCGGAGCGAGCGTAATGCATGGGTGAGAGCGGGTGCTCTTCAACCTCCTCGGGCTGGGCCTCGAAGCTGAGACTCTTCACCAGGCAGGGCGTGGCAGTCGGAGAGGTCTGTGGGCTGTTGCGACCATGTATGAAGATCACACACAGCACTCCGTCCAGCACAGCCAGACACAAATAGTTGTTGTCTACGAACCAAGAAGTATTATTAAACACGGCCCTAAAATTACACAGAAATCATGTCTATTCAGTTTTTTAAACACTTACTTGCAGTCTTCTCAGAGGCGATGTACTTCCATTCTCTCCTGGCGCTTGGTTTTTGGACATTTGCTGCTTGGTTGGAGGGTGAGAGGCTTCCCGAAGAGCTGCAGCTTAGCTGTCTCTGGGCGCACTCACGGACAGGTTTCTTCTGCAAGAGCACAATGCAGCGTACAGAAGCAGAGCTTGCACCACAGGCCCTCTGATGGCCACTCATAGCCCATTATATCTTATACTGTACTTGGCTCGTCTTGACTAGTCTGATCTTTACACGCCAAGTACTGAACGCTCACATCCCACTACACTGTTTAGCGCAGGACCAAAAAACAAATACCCTGCATTATCCAAGCTGAACTGGTCTGGGATCATAGCTCGCACCATGACAATTTACTGACACTAAACATTCTTCTATGGCTGAATTATTACTAATGAGCCACATTTAACCCAGATGCAAACAGTTCAGTTGTTACTACAAGGCCAGGCAAAATGTATTGCTGCCAGTCGATCTGAAATTGAAGCTTCAGAATTATAGTGAAGCCAGGTTCAAGCTCTCGAGTACCTGCACAAACTGCAGGTGGTCCTCCTCGCCACCAAACACATCATTATGCCCCTCAATCACCAGCCCTCCATCCACCAGCTTATGGTCAGGAGAGTAGTAGAGAGTTTGCACCTGAAAGACAAACAGGAACAACACACCCATGTGGCTGGCTGTCTCCATGGCAACACACTGAGAACCCCCAGCAAAAAGGGAGGAAGGTGGGGATGGGGGCGCAGCAGATTTGCAAAGAGGAATAGGGAATAGACAAACATCTGGATCTTCTGGATGAAAATCCTCTCTGAAGACGCAGACTGCTGCTGTAGAGGGGGTTAAGTGTTTGAGCTCAAGAAAGGAGCTGCTGAGTGTGTGTCAGTAGGTCTCCTCAAGTCACGGCTACAAAATGGGAATTTGGGGAAAAAATTGAAAGGCTGCATGTAAAATATCTTCAACAAAAAAAGGGAAGTGTGTGACCCTCTCGCCATCCCTGCTGCTTGGAAACTGGTCCTTAAACTGGAAAGGTTGGTCACTGTGATGGCAGCCACAAAAAACAAAATCCAGGGGAAAAAAAAAAAAAAAAAAAAGAAGAGTTATACCGTAAAGCTAATGCTTAAACAATGTCAACAAGCAAACTGAAACCGTGTATTCTGTTTAGGCAGAAATGAAATACTACAACAAACATATGCTGAAGTCATACAGCTGCTCATCAAAAAAAAAAAGTAAAGAAAATTGACAGGTATAAAAATAAGGTTTTCATTTATAATTTAGTGCACAAAAATTAATTGTCTATGACTAATATGGGTGGTTTGAGAATGTGCTAATGAACACAGACCTGCATGAAAACAACCATGTGGAGTAAATGGGGACTGGATGCTGGTAAAATGCTTGTGAGTAATGGGTTCTGGTAAACTGAGGAATGGGATGTATCTGCATGTGTGGAAGAGACAGACGGGGGCACAATGCTGCTTGGCTGCAAAAAGGAGCTGCTGAGAGGCAGTAGCAGTACTCCTCTCCTCCCTCTTTTCTCTGACTCATTTACCCTGGTGGCTCAGTCGTGGCTCCTCAGTCTGGTCTCCTGCTGCTGATAATAAACCTACAGGAAAAATCAACGGGGAGGAGTGCCTGTTAGTGCTGGAGCAACAAACTTGCACCTGTTCAGATAATAAAAGGGGCAGTTAGAAAGCAAAAAAAAAAAAAAAGTAAATTAAAATACAAGGACCAGACCTTTGGGAACCTTTTGAGTTTGTGTTTCAGATGAGACAAGCCCTGCAATATTAACGCGGGTTTGTATGTAAACCCAGCACATACTCAGAAACAAACCCAAAAGAAAAACAAGAGCAATGAGCAGCTCTTTTGGCTCACCTCTAATTTGAAGTATGGATCAGGGATACAGAGTTTCTTACTGCAAAAACCTCAAATCAGAGGAAAACAAAAGAACAATCCTGACAAAGCAGCATGACATCGGCATGCCAGTTCTACTGCAATCCTTTAAGGACATCTTGATGTCACAAACAGGATGAGTTGGAAGAGGAAGGGCAAAGTAAGACCAAAGAATCGGTCTGTTAGAGACTCCCGCGGTTTGATACTGACCTCTTCCATCAGTCGCTCCAGTTGGTCTCCATTCTCCCAGAGGCTACGCTGCACCCAGTTTAGCACCTTCGAGTAGAGTTTGCCATTGCTGGGTAGGGTCAAGTGGTCTTCAAGCATCACCTCCAACTGTATACATAAAATAATGTTACTACAAATACTAGAATGAGGAGGTGGCTGAAACTACTAAAAAGTGATGACATATGTTGATGTATCTCAGGTTTGAGGAAGAAAAAAGACATCTGAACTACAAAAAAAAAAGTCCCTAAATGCTGTATTAAAACTGATAAAGAAACAAACATGAAACATGAAAGGAATAAAAGTACACATTTGAATATTTATCATTTGTTTTCTTCAACAAAACATGGACACTTCTAAAAAACATATGTGCGAGCCATTACCTTTAATCTGGGGAGTTTAAGGAAGTCTTCCTGTTCAGACACATCCAGCAAATGGTCCTGGATGTAAGAGTCCACCTTTGCCAAAAGTCTGGAGTCTCCCATGGAGCTGGCAAAGTTTCGGAAAGAGATGGCATTCTGGAAATCCATTTTAGACAGCAGGTAGTCGCCACAAATCTGACGAGTTGAAGACATTAAGTCATTACTGAAGCACTTGTTATTCCAGTACATTTGATAATGGAAAAAATGATTAATAAAAACAAACCTGCTTGACTCGCTCCATCTTGAACCGTTTGGCCGCAGAGTATACGTCCTTCACTAGCTCCCTTTCAGCTTTCAGCCTGCGTTACAAAACAGAGGTTTTAAGATATTTTAAAGAGCTCGGTACAAATCCAGGCAGAGTCAGAAATCAAAAAAGACCAAAACAGATACTAACTGGGCAGTGTAGGCGTAGTTGAGCAAGATCTCAATAGCATCTGGGTTCAGGTCTTCAAAGGTGATATGTGAGATTCCAGGAGTCTCAATATCACTGTTAAAGATCTCAAACAAGTAGGGACTGCAGCAAGCCAGAACGGCACGGTGGGCCATCAGCTCGTGACCACATACCTGAACAAAGGAAGCAAAAGTCAGAAAGAGTCACAGTCTGGCAACATGAACAGACAAATATATACTTTGGTTTTTATTAATAAACTAAAGCTTCTAAAATAATTGTGGAAGACCTGAATTGTCAATAAATCTACTTTGCACTCTAAAAAAAAAAAACATGGATGAGCGTGGTTTGAATAATCAGCCATACCTGCAGTCTAACATCGCAGAACTGACCACTCTTTCTCAGAGCATTCATTTTGGCCACGGTGGAGTCCAGGAAACTCTCATCCTCAAAGATCAAATAACCGTTTGGAGTCATGTTGGTTGATTCTTTTTTAAATTTCTGAAAGTATAAATATACATACATTTTTTTTAAAAATCCCATATGAAGTAGCAAGTGCCATAAATGTCTTCTAGATGGTGTACAACACACTTCCAAGCTGGTCACCAATCGATAAAAGCCATCTGTTACAGAGGATTAAAATAGGGGTCTTGTAATGTGCAGTGAGTATCATAAGTCCAATGCATTAGTCGTAGAGGCTTACCGAATAGAGAAAAATCCAAATCCGGTAAAGCACCACTGCTAAAAGTAGACCAGGAACCAAATGTAGGAAGTAGGCAAGGCAGACCAAGATCGCAGCTGAACCAAGTCGTCTTCAGCCCACAGACAGGAAACTTGGTGGGAGATGCCAGCTGACCACAGGCGTGCGTAGATGGGAGAGTGGGAGCAGCCGTACGGACAAACTATCAGGCTTAAAGCGACTGTAATCAAGTCCTCGGGATCCCGTTGGCTATAGAGTAGTACTTATTCTGTGTTGGTCATATATTATAACCTAGAAAAGAGGGAAAACGAGAAAAAAAACAGGGAGTTAAGGTTTGCTTTTTTTAACATTTGAAATTTGACCCAGCCTGCTCTTGGCAAGAAAGCAGTGTAGGCATGAGTCAGTTCCACATGAGGCAACCTTAGACACGGGATGCCAGATAAAACCACTATCCCTTCTCCTTTGCCACACAGAATTCCTTGAAAATGCATTTTCCCCAACACGCAGAAGAACTGTTGTCACTGCATACAAAATTCAAGATAACACGATATAATATAATCCTCAAAATATGGACAGAACGCTTGATTCAAACGTTTTAACTATGTAAATTTGCTGTCAAATCACAAAACCCCTGTGTTTATTCACTAGTCCTACCTTAAACATTTTAAATGTAGTTTTAAATCAAGACTGGCTCCTATAAGAGTCCTTTTATTAGAACGCTGGCTCATTAGGAAAACAACTTGTGACAGGGCTGCACACACCCTCAGGTGGTGGTGGGCTGGTTTTATTAGGAATGCAGGCACATGGCTGTAATAATTTTTTAAGTTGTCATAAGTGCTGGGATCAAATGACTATCGAGACTTCAGGTTTAAAACTGTGGACTGGCGGGTTATTTTGATTTAAAGGAAATAGGAGGGTTACACATGTTGCTTTAGCTGCTGTTTTTTTTCCCCACATTCCTTACACCAGCATGTGATTCAACATGAAAAGTGGTTTGTAAAATCTAATTTGTGTGCAGAATCAATAGCACTGTAACCCAAAAAAATGCTATTTGCCCTTGAAGGCATTCATCTACGTCCTTTTCAGGTTGGATAGGGTTTGTAAACTAGTGTACAGGGAGTCCCCGGTATCCGGCCGAGTTCCGTTACACCGGACCGGCCGGATACCGATTCGGCCGGTTACCGGAACCGGCTCCC
>JAVCKU010000093.1:5703905-5715637 GCA_032273985.1 Hypsolebias coamazonicus
GATAAACCCAATAGGTGTGGCTTAAAGGGCTACGCTTACACTCATAGAATCTGGGGTTACAATACGTAACCAACGTTTTCCTGTCTGTTCCAAAAAATCTCGCCTATTTTCTTTTGAGTTGGTAAGTAAGTAATATTATTCCCCATTTTCAGGTATCCCGACTCACATTCTTCTGAACACTACTGGGCTTTCCCCTCCTGCTCGGCCTGACAGGCTGGAGCTCCTCGCAATCACAGGCGAGGTTATCAAAACGTTACCAATCCGGTACTACCCTGAGCGTCAGCCATACAACCTCTGGAACCTCACGGAGTTCATCCCACCCAACGAGGCTTTCTTTCTGAGGGTTACAGGATATGATCAGGATGGTTACGTATTCCAGCGAGTCTCTAGTGTTTCTTTCTCCAGTATTATACCAAGTGAGAGATGTGTATTGTGGCCCACAATAAGAGACAAATGCTTATTTGGTATTTGCTATTAAACAGCCAGAGTGGGTAACTTTTCTTCTTTTGATTTTGTCATTTTTTTTAGCTGCACCTAAAGTGATCATGCCAGCCACCACTAATGGTTACTACCTCCAGAGAGGGACTGTCAGATGTGAAGTAGAGAGCTTGATACCCTTTACTCTGCGCTTTAGTAGAGATGGAAGGCGACTTGGGGAAGACCAACTCTTCAGGTGAGGATGACTATGAAGGAGTGGAAGGGTCATATTACTCGACCAGAAATATGAAGCATTGTTCAAAATGTCTTTCTGTACCACTGACTTTCATCAAAAGTTTAGATTATCAATCTCACACACATAATTTAAAACAATATTTGAATTTAGATAAAACATTTAGATGTCCTTCACGATTATAGCAAGAAAAATATGTTTACGTTTTTTTTTAAAGTACTTTTCCAGTGAATATATTGCCAAGTGCCAGATATTTTGAGATACTGGTAATATAAGCAGGTAAAAATGTTACACTGCATATCAATTGTTGTATTTTTTTTTTTTTTTTTTTTTACACACTTGAATCCAGCTGGATAATTTATCAGGTTGAAGAAAATGTTTCTGGCAGACCACATGAATTTAAAAATACAGTATAAATACAAACCCATCTTTATGACTTGATTCCAGTGAGTCTGATAGTGCATCATGGGAACTCGACCGGGTAACTCTGAAGGATGAGGGCTACTACGAATGCATCGCCATCAGCAATGGGGGAACAGGACGAGCTCGCACTTTTCTGGACGTGTCAGGTGAGCAGACGTCCCAAGAATCTCACAGTGAGGAACATATGGTGGCTGACGGGTGCAAAACAACTGCAAACAGTGAAAACAACTGCAAACTTGCTCCACAAATTGGAAGTGCTCCAGACCACTTGGGGCAGATGAACAAAGAACAAATCATAAAAGAAACTTGGAGGAAGAAAGACGTTTGCCAAACGCAAATAGATATCACAAGAAGAAGAGGAAGACAGATGTTTGCCAACTGTGAATATCAAAAGATATCTTTCTTCTTCCAAGTTTCTTTTATGATTTGTTCTTTGTTTGACTGCCCCTAGTGGTCTGGAGCACTTCCGTTTGGTGGAGCGAGTTTGTAGTTGTTTTCACTGTTTGCAGTTGTTTGCAATGTTTGCAACATTTGCAATGTTTGCATGTTTTTTTGTGTGTTTATGTTTTTTGTATTTGCATGCTTTTTCTGTTGCATGTGTTTTTTGTGTTTGCATGTGTTTTTGTGTTTGCATGTTTTTTGTGTCTGCCTGTGTTTTTTCTGTTTGCATGTGCTTTTGTGTTTGCATGTGTTTTTTGTATTTGCATATGTTTTTGTGTATGCATGTGTTTTTGTGTTTGCATGTGTTTTTTGTGTTTGCATGTGTTTTTTGTGTTTGCATGTGGGTTTTTTGTGTTGGCATGTGTTTTTTTGTGTTTGCATGTGCGTTTTGTGTTTGCATGTGTTTTTTGTGTTTGCATTTGATTTTTTGTATTCGTGTTTGTTTTTTTGTGTTTGCGTTTGTTTTTTAGTGTTCCCTTTTGTTTTTTTTTTGTTTTTTGTGTGTGTGTGTGTTTGCATGTTTTGGAGTTTGCATCACACATGTGTTAGCTGTGCATTTCGCCGTTTGCTGCACGTTTGGCTGTTTGGTGCATGCTTGCACCCGTCGGTCACCGTAGGAACACGACAGAACATCATAAAAACTCAAAACTTAGTGAGTACTTCAAAAAATTACTTCTGATAACAGTAGGAGGGTCATTACATAAATACACTAACATACCCAGAGAGAATAAAAAGTCATGCGCAAAAGTTTTACACAATCCTAAAACAGCTATAAACAAACACATGGTTAAAATCAAACATCAAAACTGTGAATTTTTTGAGCTCTGACTTGTTTTGATGTGGATCTGCAAAAAGAGAAACTGCAAAAAAGCAGAATATATTTCACTTTTTACAACTTTTGACATCAGCTCACAACTTTGTTTTATGCCTCACAGGAAATCTGGTTTATAGGACGGATTAAAAAATAAAATACAAAAACGCATTGTAAAAATCGTGCAAGATATGTTCAACTTTATACAACAAGAAAAATGTAAATGTTTTGGTAGTTTAAAACATGTTTTTCCTTTGCAAAAATAAACTTACAGCTACAGTCTGTCTGATTAGTGAAGTAATAAATTGCACGCTCTGTAATTCTCATCATTGTGCTGTCAAATTTTAGTTTAAAGCCCAAACTAGAGGAAATAATTGCTACTTTCATACACATCTCTAGACTAAATTTTTTTTTCCACGCACCAATATGCTCTATGGAGCATTTATTTTCCAGTCAGAATCTTTTTTCTCTAAATTATGTGAGAGTCGATGCCACAAGAGTCTGAATGCTGAGACATTCAAAGAAGGGTTGTGCTGCTTGTACGTAATTTACTGGAGTTTCAGTTTGAAGAATGCCAAGTTAAAAAAGAGGGCAGAGATATAAAAAAAACATTAAGTGTAAACCGATTATACTAGTTTGTGTTTAATTGTCATGGTAAGTCTAATTCTTGTTCTTTTGTTGCCTGTTTTCCATATTAAATAAAACTCCTTCATTTTTGCTTGTGGTTCTTGAAGATTTGCCAAAAATAAACAGGCCCTTTATTTTAATGTTTTAAAACATAGATACATTCATGTACTATTTAATTATATAATTTCAGCTGCAAAGCTGATGTGATCTTTACTCCCAAAAAGATACGAGAAAACCAATTAATCGCATGATAAATGAAAATTATCAACCTCATTTTCATTTATTAGCTTTATTGTTCCTTCGTGTCTCTCTCTTTCAACTGAAGACAATGGATGACAAAAAGCTCAACTCCGGTGCTCTTTACTGATTCCTCCCTTTTTCTTTTCTCTTTAAAATCTATTTTAACCATCCAAAATCACATTTTTGGATGGTTAAAAGCAGCTAAGCTAACAGGCCGACCTCAGGAAAAACCTCTGTCTTATCAAAGCTCCGAAATTCACGGTTGAAACCCGTGCCTTCGTGTAAAAATTTGTTTTTCTCTGATAAAAGAAGCTGAGCACTTGTTTACTGTTGTTTATTAAAAACCTTGCATGAAAAATGCTATGCTAAAGAACTCAAACCACACCAAGCGGCTGCCATTTTGAGAACCGAAGAAGGAGAGACAGCCTATGTCACGTCAAGGGGCCTCCCTCCCATTTTTCTGAAAGAGACACGCTGCTCGCTCCCTCACTATCCATCCTTTAGTTTAAACAGTCTTATACTGCCATATGGTGGTTGACAAAAGGTACTACATGCAAATATATATATATATATATATATATTCTTAAATTTGATAATAATTACTAATTATTGTCAAATTTCAAACAATATTACAGTTTATCACAATAATTTCTGAGACAATGAATCGCCCAGCAAAATTTGTCATTGCAACAGGCCTACGCCTTCTCCACTCAGCTTCTCTTCCTTTGTTTTTTCTTCTTCATTTATTTAATTCGTAGCTCCAGTTTAGCATCTTAAAGAAACAAAATTCTTGTTCGTCTGCAGAGCCTCCTCCAGTGATCACCGTTGAAGGGAACGTCACCGTCTCACCTGGCTCGCATGCCGTCCTCACCTGCCACGTTGTCAGCACCGTCACCTTCAACCTAACTTGGCTGCGAGGAGGCAGCCAGGTTAGGTTGAACCCACGGGTGAACATCCTGGCTAATCTTTCACTACAAGTGTCAGGTGTGACCCCAGACCACGCCGGCTGGTATGAGTGCATTGCTGCAAACGAAGGAGGCGTGACTGCAGAGCGGCTGTATCTCACAGTACAAGGTGATGAGGATTTATTTACAATACTGTACTGTGTTTAATATGAGTCAGATTGCGTTTAGTTTTAAAAAGCAGGACTACAGTGAGCATCTGTACCTGTTTTTTTTTTTGTTGTTTTTTTTTAATTCATTATGTGAACCTGGTTTTGTTTCTTTTCTCTGGTTTACACCAAGGGATGATTAATATTCTTAGCAAACACTGCCTTGTTAGATATATGACTCTGCTCTTGGTGCTCCTTCTGCCCTTTCCACCGCTAACTCACACTAGTGTGAAATGTGTGAAAAAGATTTGTGCTTGACTCTCAGGCAGCACTTATGGAGTTTTTCTTTATATCTCTGAAACATCTTGTCTTTCTGATGCCAAATTAGAATACAGTAGTATATTTTTCTTTTTTTCACAGTTATAAATTACAGTATTTTTCGGACTATAAGGCGCACTGGATTATAACGCGCATTAAGCGAAACAAGTTCATTTGGACAGATTTTTGTGCCATGTACCACATAAAATCGGTTTGAGGCCAGTAAGCACAACCAGAATTAATGCATAAGGCACACTGGATTGTAAGACTCACTGTCGATTTTTGAGAAAATTAAAGGATTTTAAATGCACCTTATAGCCTGAAATATATTGTACTACAGAACATGTTGGGCTGCTAATCTAACCATTAGCAGACAATCTCAGTCAGAACTAGAAAAAAGCACTTTCTGAATTATAGAAATTGCACTTTCTGTTGATTTTGCTGCTTCAACTGTACAGCCAAAAGTCTCAGAAGAATACAATTTAAGCTTAAACTCCCAAAGGTGTCCTCCTTTCTCAAGGTTTTAGATTTTTAAAGTGGGGTGGGGGGGGGGAGCTTGTATTCTAATTTAAAGTTTAAAAAACACATTTTTCCTTCTTCTGATTTTGAATTTGACAAGTTTCTTGTGATTTTCATTTGGAGCAAACAAAAATCTCCCTTTAAGGTAAATCTGTTGACACATAATAAAAACACAAACATTTTCTCATCATTTCATGTCCTCATCTGCAAGTTTTTTTATTTTTTGAGTGAGTCTGTCACAACTGTCCTTTTTATTCAGTTTTGACTGCTTTCCTCCAGAATATTTACCTCATCCTTTTTCCTGTTTGAAACAGCTGTTTCTTGGCTTTGGGCATTTACTAATTGCTTCCTTAGTCCATACCAAGTGATTAGCCTCTTTTTGATGTAAGTCAGGTCAGCTGGCATTTTTGGACACTTGGACGTAACCTAATGGAACATAATGAGGTTTTTCTGAAATTTGTAGGGTAATTGTCTTTAGTTGTTTTTAATTTGGTGTTGTTACCTCTTATACAGTAATGCTTTTTTTAATATATATATAATAATGGAAATGTTGAAGTATGCAAAGTAAAAAAGCAACAACCAGAAAGTCTTATTAGCTGGAACATGTGGCCATTTTAATGCTGGTAAATGTGAAGTATGCTCTTAACGGTCTTATTGATTGACAGTCAATAGAAGAATAGAGTCTAGAATTAGACAGACAGTTTAGTTTAATATATTTGACAAATGCAGTCTGTTTTGGTATATAAACAACATTTTCTGAGTCACCCAGACAAATAGGATTAGAGTAAGAGATGACAGAGGCGGGATGAAAAGCAAAAAGCTAATGGATTAGGGAGGGAAGTCGAGGCATGGAGATGATGATGCTTGAGAGGGGAGTGAAGATAGATGAGTCGAGTGCAAAAAAGAAACACAGCAGGTAATGAGCAGAGTTTAAATACAAGCTATTAGCTTGTTGAGTCAGGCCAGAAGAATGCCTCTCAGAAACTCTGTCTCTGATCTTAGAAGTGTACCTCGCAGCTAAGACCAGGGTAACCTCCTGATAAAGAAAACAGGCTGTTACCAACTGGTTTCAAATAATTTTCTCGTTTGTAAGCAGGAATCACAATGGTCTCTTCTAGTTAACATCACAAAAGGTGTACTGCAAGGTTCTGTTTTAGGAACTACCCTCTTCAAAATTCACATTATTAATGTGGGGCAGAATATTACTGATGCATCTCTACATCGTTATGCTGATGACATAGTTGTTTAATGTCAAGCTAACACTGTTGCTCTTGTCTTTGATCGTGATCCAGTCACATCTGTCTCATCTCAAACTGGTACTAATTTATGACAGAACTGTTTTGTTCAAGCAAAAATAAAATGCCAGCTGTTCTTCCCACTATTACATCCACCCAAGGTGCATTTGTGTCTTCCTGAATTGTTTTGGCATTATAAATTATTAAATTCTCTTTTAATTCTCATGTTAAACTATTAAAAAAAACAAAGATTATTTTACATAGGTATAATCTGAGTTACAAATCTTGGCCTTCTGCAAACTCATTTATCTTCCTAAATGTCACCTAATCATAACAGCTACAACATACACTCACTACTTTGACACCATTATTTCACCTTTGGTACACACTGAACTGATAATAAAGGCATTCACCCTGCTTGTTCTTTTTGGAATAAACAAGACTTGAAATTGTGCAGATTAGTTACATTAAATAATTTTAAACTCATCCTAAGGTAAATAGAAAAATCAGTTATAAAAAAACTTCATTAAGTTTTATGTTGTACTTTTATTAAACTGCACTCAGTACTGACTGTTTGTCTGTAACTACATTTTTGTACAGTCACTTGAAAAAGTCCAGCTTGAGCAAAATGATGTGTTTTAATGATATTACCTGCATAAATAAAGGTGAAATAAAATTAAAAAAAGAATGGCCAATAGAAAAAAATAAATCATCATAAGCATCTTGAACAGATGTCCTTCCCAGTGGATTATTTACAACCTGGACCGATACGAAACGATGATCTGAAGGTCATTCTGACAATGGAAACAAAATGCTGAAAACATAAGCTACTTGTCAAGAATTAATTTTAAGATTCTTCTGATTCCACCGTATTTTCTGTTTTAGCAATAAAGAGGAAAGAGGGGTTAAAAAAAAACTTGCTGTGAAGCAAAATTAGATGTTGCAGCAGTCAAAACTCCTGGTGAAAAATGTTTTGTCCCTGTTCCAGCTTGTAACTGGACCTAAATTTATTCAAAAGAAAATGACTTCATGTTCTTATTTTTACAGTCTTTCTCAAAGCTATGGTCATCTCCAAAGTCACAGTGCATAACTTTGGTTTTAATCTCACAAATTATCTACGGACACATTGTGATAATAACCAGCCTGATTTTTGTCAGCTGAATTAAATGACAGCTTTTAAATTTGATGAATAATTTGAGGATATAATGTTATTTTTGTGATTCTTCTTTTCCTTAAGAGGTTCCCAGGGTGTCAGTGGAGCCACAGAATCAGAACTTCATGGCAGGAGATGATGTGATGATCCGGTGTTCAGCTATGGGCTATCCTCCACCACTACTAGTTTGGACCCACAATGACATGTTCATCACAGCCTCCAACAGGTGGATAAACATATTTTAGACTGGATTATTTTTCTTAAAATAATTTCTTTATAACAGAAGCTTACCATGAACTAATGTGTGTGAAATTATTCCTAGAAGTTCACATTAAATAAATGAAGTTGCTCCCTGTGAAACTCAGAACTGTTTAATGTTCAAACAAGGAATGGGTTCTATATTTACCGAGTTAAATGCGTAATGCGTGGGAATTTTATTCAGCGTTGCCAAACTCGATTACAAAAGGGGGCCAAAATTAAAAACTTGGTTCAAACCAAGGGTCAATTTCAATCAATACACAACGTGAATCAGATGCCAGACACTTTTTTTTCCTAGTTACAGGTTCATTTGCTGTTCTCTGTTGCTCTTTCCACATCAAAATAAAACTTATTGAAAAGTTTTAATAAATTTTTCTTTGCTTCAAAGTTGTCATGAAAAGTCTACTATGCTAAATAAAGTACTGTAATGACATGCTAGGTTTATGAGCACAATGAGAGACAACAAAAGTATTTTTACATTAAAAATATCATCTTGGGGGCAGAAAAGATGTTTACAAGGGCCTGATCTGGCCCTCGGTTTAGATGGTGCCAATAACAACATGAGATAAGACAAAACAATAAAAAAGATTTAGATTTTTATCATCCTAATCGTCAGAGCTGATTGACATTAAACAAGAAACAAAGACAACAGTATTTTTATTTATTTATTTATTTATTTATTTATTTATTTGTTGTTGCTCTAAGAACAGAACAGAAAATTTTTTTTTAAGATCATACTTACTATGACAAAGATGTAGATTACAGGTTAAATTTTGGTTCTTTGAATTCTGCTACTTTAGTCCTTTGCCTTCTGATTTTTGGAAGTTGTTAATTGTAATAATTAACAAAATTGTAATAGTTAACAACATTTATTAAACTGTAAACAAAAATTAACAGATTACTTGAAGTGTTACATTAACTTCACGTAGACTCTTCCACTGGTACATTTTCATCTTTAAATCACTTCTTGGTCTGCTGCTTCATACATCTCCTCCTAGATACCACGTCGTCAGTGCAGTTACAGCGTGCGCTCTCAGGACATCATTACCTGCAGCTTCTCTTTAGTATGGATCAAACTCTGCAAAAATGGCCTTCTCCTACTCCGCTCCTGTTTCCTGGAATATCTTACAAAAAGATCTGAAGCTCTCGACCTGGACCTCTCTAAAGGCTTTTAAACAACTGACAAGTTCATGGCAAAAATCAACGCAGACATGTTCCTGTTTTTAGTATATTTTACCCCATTTCATAATGTTGCTTGTTTTTATTTTGTTTTATATCACCTCTTTTATGTATTTTTCATATTGTATGCATTTTCTGGCTATTTATTTATGTGTACTTCATCTGTGGTTTGTCTAAAACAGGTCTCTCTTGTAAATGAGTCCTCGTGACTCAATGAGACTAACCTGTATAAATAAAGCATGACTGAATTAATCCAAATAAAAAATTCATACATTTGACAAAAAAGATAACTTTGCATTGTTCCTTAAAAGCCACATCTTTTCATCTTTCAGTTCTGATTTAGTCCTTTACCTTGTTTTTATTTTAATTTAGAGTTTGGGTAATTTTTTTGAATTTTTTGCTCATAACTATTAACATTTTGGTCATCTGAGGTTGGTTTTAAATCTGTTACAGAAACACTGTGACTTAACTACTCAGCCAAAACTAATATTATTAAAAACCTTTTATAAAGCACTTAAAAAAACACAAATGGCCAAAAGTCTGTACAGAACAATAAATCAAATAAGGCACTTAAAATGCAATAAGTTAGATTTAAAACTTGCTTTATGAATTTTGCCTACAACATAAATCTGTTCAATTTGTCATGCAGCACTCTTTAAATGTAAATAAATCTGCTTGTTGATTATCTAAACTATGTGCCATTTTAATAAACTAAAGTCTTTCATCATGACATAAAAGGACGAAGTCAAGAGACATTTTAAAATCGTAGTAGTATTTGTGAACGGAGTAGCCTCCATTAAACAATTCACAGCTGACTTGTTATCTCAATTAAAAATTAAAAATAAAAAAAAGTTTTTGTTCTACTTTGTGTAGTTTTTTTTTTTTTTTGGTCGATTTCGGCTCTGAGAGCCGGTTTTTGTTGAAATAACTAATTTGCTTTTATTTGGATGTGAAGAGCAGAGGAAGAGGTTAGAACGCATTTCAAGACACTTCACATCAAACAGATACTTTGTGCGTGCGTGTGTGTGTGCATGTGCGTGTGTGTGTGTGTGTGTGTGTGCAACTAACATGCCTCCCGGTCTCTTTCCCATCGCCCTGAATTCTGTCACAATAATAAGGCTGATCACAGAGCAGGATTTTATACATGGTGACATCTAGGCCACACACACACACACACACATGTGCAGACAAACACACGTGCACACACGCACACACACACACACACACACACACAATTAGTGCTGCTCTATTTCAGCACAGGCCTACATGTGTGTGTAAAGGCAGCCAGAGCTGCTCCAGAATCGGCCAATCAGCTCTCAGCTTTATCTCTGTGGCCTTTCATCACTTTTTAATTTTCTGCTGTGACAATAAAGATAAGGGAGAGGCTGATAAAATATACAAGATAAGGGAACATTAAACACACCAAGACTGAGGTTTGGAAATTATTTCAGTCGAATACATTTTTATGCTAAAAATTAACTTCTGTCAGATTCACAGTATTATCAAAACATGATAATTACCTGACAGGTGAACTGAAACCGACTACAAGAATAGAAGGTCAGACATTTAGTTAATTTCTAAACTGAGAATTTAATTTATGCATAATAAATTAAGATTAAATGAACAATGACGATAAAAATGTCATTTGATTTAAAAAGTCATTTTTTAAGTGGGTAACAGTTTGACTAAAAAGGTCCTAAATATGTCTGCCATGACATGTTTTCTGGCTGAGGCATGTTAATTAATTCAGCTCTTTTAAATATATATAAAGCACATTTTACAGGTTAAAGTGCTACAGAGTGTAAAATGCAAAGCAAGAATACACAAAAGCTAAACCATTTTCTGTAATAGCTTGTCTTCATAAATGAGTTTTATGCTGCCTTGAATTTTTTAATTTTAAAAAGCAGCAAAAGATAAAGGCAACAGAGAGATGCTTACGCTTACATCTCATCGACGGTAACGCTGCATTTAAACGCCGCAAAACGTGTGACAAAAATTTATAATTTTGTTCTCGCATGAGATCCGAGAACCCGTTCTTGACCAAAGTTCAGGTTTTCTGTCAGGGGTAAGCGCCAGCTGTTGTGTGATTGGGCAGAATGTTTTTGTGGGTGCAAAGCGGATAAACTACAGCGTTGTTGCTTCGTGGGCTCTGCTGAGGAGCCGCTGGCCGAGGCTGTTTAAAAACTACAGCCATCTTTACAACTGTTTCAGTAAAACTTGTAAAATACTACTCAAAGAAGTCGTGCAAGGAGATACAATTATGGTGCATCACAGGCACAGGTAACAGCATGGACTGTCTCAGTCTGTCCAGTAGGGGAAGAGAAATCTGTGCAGGAACGAAGGATTGAAGACCTCGGCAAGAAGATGTGTTCTGGCACAACGGGGAAGGGGGAGGAGCTTCCTGTGAGTTCTGCGCTGCCGTTTCTCATGGAGAGGACATGAACATTCCACAACTACGTGTGCAAGAGCATATTTCATCACTTCTTGCACAGTATAAATCCAGCTCTAGCAACTAGTTGGACACAAAATTAGAATTGCACAAAGAAAGTACGCACAAGTATTGAACTGCTGTTGCACTGAGTTCTTGCAACAAAACTGCAAATTTTTGATACTTGCTATCCAGTGTTGTGTCCAAAACCGCCTAGCCTGAGACCGAGACAAGACCAAGACTTTTAGGGTCCAAGACCAAGTGGAGACCAAGACCTCAAGTCTTGGAACTCAATCTTTTCACAAATTATCTGTCTTATAACTGTCACAACATAGTGACAGTTTTAACAAATATGTAAAAAAAAAAAAAAAACATATGT
>JAVCKU010000093.1:5753647-5764886 GCA_032273985.1 Hypsolebias coamazonicus
CATTAATAAAACTTACCTCAAGTTGCCTTTTTGGACATGCATGCATATATGTGTACACATTGTACTTGAGAGGAGATCATTACAGCCTCGTATAAAATCAGTGATGATGATGATATCGGAACAGGTATTGGTATCGGCAGATGCCCAGAGTTAAGTATTGGGATCGGATCGGAAGTAAGAAAATGTGGATCGGTGCATCCCTAATACCAATATGAGATATTTCACATTGCGCAGTGTGAATGCTATACTTACAAGAAAGAAATGTTTTATAAAATTACAGACAGAAAAGGGTAGTTTGTTAAAGTAGATTCTGAATAAAGAGGACATAAAATACTCACATCTATCCAGAAGCTGCCAGAAATGGGTCTTTATCATTACCTAACTATTAAGATGAAACAATAACTGTTTCTGCGTAAAATGTTTTTTTTCTGATGTAGATGTTTTGCTGTTCTGTTGTGTAGGGTCAGTCAAAACGGTGACACACTTACTGTGACCCAGGCTGATCCTGCCCACAGTGGCAAGTATACTTGTGTGGCCACCAATGCAGCTGGAGAGGAGGACAGAATATTTAATTTGAATGTGTATGGTGAGTGTAATTTAAAACGCAGTACGTGCATTATCCAGTAAAGACCTATTTGTTGTAAAATAAACAGACTAGTTGCAAAGAGACTTCTCATCTTATTCTCGTTTGTTCCCCAGTTCCTCCGGTCATTCTTGGAAACAGTGAGGCTTTTGAGGATCTGACTGCAGTTCTGGAGAGCTCTGTCAGTATGAAGTGTGCTGCTACAGGACATCCTCTGCCGCAGCTCAACTGGCTGAGGAACGGCCTTCCTCTGCCAGTCTCCTCCAACGTACGACTTCTGTCTGCAGGACAGATGCTCCGGTACGTCAGAGACCATAAAAGGATGCTTGTACACTTTAAATGACTTTTTTGTTTGTTTGTTTGAAGTGGTGTAACATATACTTTATTAATGTTAAATAAGGGTAAAATATCTTATTTTTTATTTTTATTTTTTGTAAAATGCATTGAATTTTTTTACTAAACTGTTTTACTAAACTACAAGCTGTTCACAATTTTTTTTTTTCGACCTAGACAATCATAAACTATAAAAAAAAAAAAAATCAAGATTAATTGATCACAATATAGGCGATTATTCTTTGATTTTAACAGTAATTGTTTGGAACTATTTAAAATAAAAATAAAATAGTGGGTTAAATTAATATTTAACAATATATTTAAAGCGTTGTTCCTTTACATCTGTCAGGATTACGCAGATCCAGGTGTCTGACAGTGGAAGCTACACCTGTGTCGCATCAAACAGGGCAGGAGTGGACAACAGACATTATAATCTACGGGTGCAGGGTGAGTCTATGTGTTTGTACAATGAGTATTTTCAGAATCAAACCAACAACAAAAACTTATTCAGCTCTTGAACTGTCCCCTTCAGTTCCTCCTGGTCTGGATGGAGCAGGAACCACAGAAGAAGTGACTGTAATCAAAGGAAATGTGGCCTCCTTGCGGTGTATTGCTGCTGGGTCTCCACCCCCTACCATATCCTGGCTCATAGATGGCGTGACCTTAGTCCCTGACCGTCACATCAATCTCCTCAACGTGAACGCCACTTTACAGTTTAGCTCGGTCCAAGTTAACAACACAGGACGATACACCTGCATGGCAAACAATGACGCGGGTCAAGCTAGCCGTCATTTTAACCTCAACGTTCTGGGTGAGTAAAAGTAAAAATATAGTTTTAAATCTTCAGTTTTTGATTCGTGGTAGAAGGAAAAAGATGTTTGACATTGTTTTTGTCAGACCCTCCACACATCAAGAGTTCTGGTTCACCAAAAGAAGTGTCTGTGGTGGTTAATGATGTCATGGAGCTGGAGTGTGAAGCTACAGGTATCCCGACACCCACTCTGACGTGGCTGAAGGATGGACGCCCACTCCTAGAGACAAGTAACCAGCGCCTCCTCCGTGGAGGAGAGGTGCTTCGTGTAGCCTCAACACAGGTCAGTCTCTTCCTATTCAAATCCCATTATAATTTCTCATTGTATAATGTATCAAAAAAACAAAAAACCTTTCTCACTCTCAGCTGGAGAACACAGGCAGGTACAGCTGCTTAGCCAGCAGCCCAGCAGGAGATGATGACAAAGATTTTTTTGTTCGAGTGCATGGTGAGTAATAGAAATGAGTGTCATGAGATGTATATTGTAGCAGAAACATGTTCCTGTTAGTAATATTCAGCCTTGGTGTTGAAAACTTTATCATGCATAAAACTTGAACAAAAGAAATATTCTGGGATGGATGGATGGATGGATGGATGGATGGATGGATGGATGGATGGATGGATGGATGGATGGATGGATGGGGTTACTGAATCATTATTTTCTGTTTAGAGGTTTTTGAAGATTTTCATGATATTTAGAAAATTATTTTTAGGTTTCTTTTTATATTATGTATTATGTCGTTCATATCAGCTCATTCCTCTGATCGTTGCCTCCCTCAGTTCCCCCTAACATTGCGGGAGAAAACACGCCTCAGGATCTGTCAGTCCTGCAGAACAGCCAGGTAACTCTGGAGTGCAAGTCTGACGCTGTTCCACCTCCAACTCTGACGTGGCTCAAAGACGGCAAACTGCTGCAGGTCAGTTAATAAACACATTCCTTTATATCAGTATAAAACTGACTCCTGACTTTTACTTGGAAATTATTTCGGTCCCTGTTGTAGACCTCTGCACGTGTGCGTCTTCTGTCTGATGGCCACTACTTACAGATCAACATGGCAGAGCTCTCTGACAGAGCTCAGTACACCTGTGTGGCGAGTAACGTCGTTGGAAAGACCACACGCCTGTTCAACCTGACTGTTAACGGTACAATTACAGAACACAAGAGACAAATTAATGTTTTATAGAGTTTAAAGGTTGTTATTTGGCCATCTTGACTATTAAATTAAACTGGATTTATCCACAAAGAAAGAAAACAGTATATCAGTATCGACAACTGCTCCTTCAGTACCTCCAGTTATCAAGGACGGCTCCCAGACTGTGTCAGTCCATATCAACAAGCCAGCAGCTCTTGAATGTGCAGTCAGTGGAGTGCCACCACCTCGGATCACCTGGAGGAAAAATGGAGCAATGTTGGCAGAGAACAACCCCAGGTACAACATGTAATATATACTGGGGATGCTGCATTTTCTAAGAAAAATCCGTGTGAATGCTGAGTGCTGAATAATTTTGCTAACAGATTTATTTTATTAACCTTTACTTAACCAGGCAAATCCCATTGAGATCACTGATCTCTTTTGCAAGGGAGGCCTGGGCCTGAAGGCAGCATATGTGCATGTTTTGAATGAATTATTAAGTAAATTGTTACAGTTAAGATTAGTAGAACATAAGCTGAAATTAGCAAAATATCAGCTAAAAGATCATAGTTTGTAAGATAAGGCTGTAATATATGGAAGCAGTTATGTCTCATATTTCAAATTAAAATGAATTAATAGAAATGCTTTTTAGTTTCAAAATAAAGCTGCATGTTTGACTCATAAATAAAATTTAAAATGAATAATCCAAACTGCATTTGAGTCAAAACATGCAGCTTTATTTTGAAGCTAAAAAGCGTTTCTATTAATCCATTTTAATTTGAAATATGAAACATAACCGCTTCAATAGCATTAGGTATTCTGAAGTAAATTAAAAATAATAATGCTTTTGAAGGAATTGAATTATTTTCACAGGGCAAAATCATAAATAGTTTAATAATTCTAATATATACAATTTATATACAGTATACTCTATGGACTTGTAGTTATGGCACACTATTCCCAGTTGAGCCAAACATCAGTCAGCATTCACACAATTATATCCTTGCCCTAAACTACAAATTTTAATAAACATTTTAAACATTTTCACTATGACAGATTTAGTGTCCTGTGTGGTTTGAACATCTGTGCAGGTACAGATTTACAGAAGATGGGTTTTTACACATCCCCTCAGCTCAGGTAACCGACACTGGACGCTATCTGTGTATGGCAACAAATCAGGCTGGTATTCAACGCAAAAAAGTGGATCTGCAAGTATATGGTGGGTGTTAAAGATGTACAAGCCGAGTTAAGCTAAGCAGAAGAGCAGTTTTGAAAAGCCATTACATCTGTTTTGTCTCGCCTTCCAGTTCCTCCTTCAATCGCTGACAGTCGTACCAATGTGACGGTTTTTGTCAACGTGCAGACCACTTTACCTTGTGAGGCCACCGGCGTTCCCAAACCCACCGTCAGCTGGCAGAAAAATGGTCGATCCATCAGTACTGAGCAGAATCTGAATATGTACAGGTTGATTCAGGTTTTCTCACATGCTTAACTAATTATTGGACCAAATACTATCTCTAAAAAGACACAATTGAAGCTTAAAATACATTTTAGTCTACAGAAATTAATCCCAATGGCTTGAAAAATTATATGTAGAACATGTTCCAGGTATTTAATTTGAAATAATAACTTTTTTAATCGATTTCAGATTGCTGTCATCAGGCTCCCTGGTGATTATAGCTCCTACAGTGGAGGACACAGCAATGTACAAATGTGTAGCCTCTAACGAGGTTGGGAATTATTCCAGATCCATCCAATTTACTGTCATTGGTGAGAAACACATCCGTTTTTGGATGATCCTTCTTACTGTGACTAAGCCTATTATCCAATATTTTATTAATTAATGGCAATATAAATATTTCTATCCCATAAAATAAATGTTCTCGATGTACCTGCCCTTGCAGTTCCTCCGTCCATAGCAGATGAACCAGCAGAAATCGTTGTGACCACACTGTCCCCAGTGGTCATTTCTTGTACTGCAACCGGTGTCCCAGAACCCACAATCCACTGGAACAAAGACGGCCTGAATCTCCCCAGTGAGGGACAGGGATTCACTATTCTACCAGCAGGTCACACTATTTAAAATGTTATTACAAATTATGTTTGAACCTTGGTGAATATGGGTATTTATATTACTTTTTGTATAATTTCTGTTTCTTTTCTCAGGACAAATAGAAATCTCCTCAGCTGAGCTTAGTCATGCTGGACGCTACTCATGCACAGCCAAAAATATTGCAGGCTCTGCTCACCACCATGTGCAACTTACAGTGCAAGGTAAGGAAAAAAAAATATTTTTACAATCATTAAGTCCTGAGATTAATAGAAGTTGTGCAGACTTCAGTGAGCCAATTATTTTAAATGTTTTTTATTGTTTTATATAGATTTTGAATTACAGGCACATGTCGTTTCAGCTTTTATAGTGCAATACAGAAAATGAATTAATAAAAACGTTTGCCATATTTGCTGGGATAGTTATGGTGATGTGATGCTCAGTATCACATCGTCCTCATTGCTTCCCTCAGAACCGCCAGCGATTCATTCTCATCCATCCACCCTGGATGTGATCATCAACAGCCCCATCACTCTGCCCTGCAGCGCCACCGGATCACCCAGACCCACCATCACCTGGCAGAAGGAGGGCATTAACATACCCAGTACAGGTAGCTATCCTGTCGATATGTGAAACCATAAAGTGAACAGATATGTCACTGTGTGTTTTGCTTTGCTGCAGGCGGTAGTTTCACAATTCTTCCTAATGGAAGTCTCCAAATCTTCAAGGCATTATTGTCAAACTCTGGGGTGTACATTTGTGTGGCTCAAAACCCTGCCGGCACTGCACTAGGCAAGACTAAACTCCGAGTGCAAGGTAGGCAACACATTCAGATAATGGGTTAAAAATAATGATGGCAGTGAATATACAGGTGCTGGTCATAAAATTAGAATATCATGAAAAAGTTGATTAATTTCAGTAATTCCATTCAAAAAGTGAAACTTGTATACTGTATTATATTCATTCATTACATACTGATATATTTCAAATATTTATTTATTTTAATGTTGATGATTATAACTGACAACTAATGAAAACCCCAAATTCAGTATATCAGAAAATTAGAATATTGTGAAAAGGTTCAGTATTGAGGACATCTGGTACCACACCCTAATCAGTCAATTAACTCAAAACACCAAGGCCTTTAAATGGTCTATCAGTCTAGTTCTGTAAGCTACAATCACGGGGAAGACTGCGGACTTGACAATTGTCCAAAAGACAACCATTGACACCTTGCACAAGGAGAGCAAGGCACAAAAGGTCATTGCTAAAAAGGCTGGCTGTTCCCAGAGCTCTGTGTCCAAGCACATTAATAGAGAGGAGAAGAGAAGGAAAAGATATAGTGGAAAAAAGCATACAAGCAATAGGGATAACTGTACCCTGGAGAGGATTGTGAAACAAAACCCATTCCAAAATGTGGGGGATATTCACAAAGAGTATACTGCATCTGAAGTCAGTGTTTCAAGAACCACCACGCACAGACATATCCAAGACATGGGTTTCAGTTGTCGCATTCCTTTTGTCAAGCCACTCTTGAACAAGAGACAGCATCAGAAGCGTCTTGCCTGGGCTAAAGACAAAAAGGACTGGACTGCTACTGAGTGGTCCAAAGTTATCAGTAAATTTTACATTTCATTTGGAAATCAAGGTCCCAGAGTCTGGAGGAAGAGATGAGAGGCACAGAATCCACGTTACTTGAAGTCCATTGTCAAGTTTCCACAGTCAGTGATGGTTTGGGGTGCTATGTCATCTGTTGATGTTTGTCCACTGTGTTTTCTGAGGTCCATGGTCAACACAGCTACCAGGAACTTTTAGAGCACTTCATGCTTCCTGCTGCTGACCAACTTTATGGAGATGCAGATTTCATTTTCCAACAGAACTTGGCACCTGCACACAGTGCCAAAGCTGCCAGTACCTGGTTTAAGGACCTTGGTATCCCTGTTCTTAATTGTTCAGCAAACTCGCCTGACCTTAACCCCATAGAAAATCTATGGAGTATTGTGAAGAGGAAGATGAGAAACACCAGACCCAACAATTCAGAAGAGCTGAAGGCCACTATCAGAGCAACCTGGGCTCTCATGACACCTGAGCAGAGCCACAGACTGATGGACCCCATGCCACGACACATTGCTGCAGTAATACAGGCAAAAGGAGCAACAAGTATTGAGTGCTGTACATGTTTATACTTTTCATGTTCATAATTTTCAGTTGACCAATGTTTCTAAAAATCCTTTTATTGGTCTTAAGAATCTATTTTCTGCTATACTGAATTTGGGGTTTTCATTAGTTGTCAGTTATAACCATCAACATCAAAAGAAATAAACATTTGAAATATAACAGTCTGTGTGGAATGAATGAATGTAATATACAAGTTTCACTTTTTTTTTATGGAATTACTGAAATAAATCAACTTTTTCACGATATATATATATATATATATATATATATATATATATATATATGATGGCAGCCATCTTGGATTTTGACGTGGCAACCCAGTTTTTGATAGTGACCATTTTAACACCTAAATTAAGCCACAGACCAAAATGGAGGTTAGAAATTCACTTTTTTAAATTTTTATTTTTCAAACTATCCAGCTCACAACACAGACGGACGTTATTTCCAATCTCCCTCTCCGCTCTGCGATGAAGGACAATAAAACACTAGTATACATCTAACATTCATTCGATGAAGGAGGACGGTAACTCCTATTTTTCCATCTTTTACCTCAGCTTTCTCTCTGCTCAGTTTTTATTACTGAATTACTCTGTACTGTCTTTCATCTCATGCTTTGCTTTTCCATGGTAAGGAATGGCTTATTGGCCTCGAGCAGGAAATAAAAAATAATATGACAAATAAAATGATACAACAAAGTCTCACAGAGTAGGCTCTGTGGGCTACTGACTCCTTTAGCTGGAGATTGGCTTCATTAGAAATCTACAGGGGAGGTCTTTCAACACCCAAAGGGATCCAGACAAGCTATTTACAGACATACTGCTGGAGAGAAAAACCCTTAAAATGGCAGATTTATTCACAGCTAAAGGTAGAGACGAACTGCGGATCTTCAGGTTTGCAAACACATACCTTAAAACACAGGAATAGTAGCCCACATCGTCCAGCTCGGCAGGTCGGAACCAAATAGCGTCTTCTTCTTTGCTCATCCTCGCGCCGTCGAAGCTGATGGGCTCCTCGAAATCCCCGTGCCCGGCACTTTTGTACCACATCAGGCTAAGTCCTGTGCTTTGCGCATGGCTGTAGTTGGCCCGGATAAATCCGTAGAATAAAGCGCACTTGATGCGGACGGGCTCCCCCAGAAGCACTTTGTATTTCAGGTAGTCCACGGACCAGTCTGTGCAGCCTTCCACTAAAAAAAACAAAGAGATGGAAAACGGAACGTTAGTCAGGATGGTTGCAACATTCGTTCACGTTTTTGACAGTAGAAAAGTTGTTTACTCGTGACATGGTTGAGCAAATGAAGTAAACAAATGGGCGTTAAGCTAATGGCTGTACAGGGATATTCAACTGAATTACTCAGGGGGCCACAGTTACTGAAAAAGAGCTCAGGGGTCGAACATCTAAAAAGTTATTCTCATTAACTAAATCCGTTCAATGGTTTAAAATCTAGTTTTATTAAAAACTGAACCCACTGGTGGGCCGAACTGAGCTCACCTGTGGGCCTGATTTGGCCCACGGGCCTCCACTTGGCGGTACAGCCAATTCACCCACTTTCTGTTAGTGTCGTAAAAATAAACTCACCGTGTCAAATGTCACACCAATAAGTCACATAATCACTATATGACACTTTATTTTTATCATAAAGTAAATAAGTAAATAAATTAAAACGAGCAATCGACTGTCAATCAAAAAGAGTTATTTTGAACCGTGAACAATAAACTTTGACGTCTTTTTTCCACTCTGAAGCTATGGAGGTCAACTTTTAATGGCTGACGCACAAAGTTCAAAATTATATAAATAAATAAAATTATTGGCATCTTTCCATCAACACATCCTAAAACTAATCAGTAAATAAATAAATAAAATCTTAAAGAAACTGCTTTTCCTGCAAAAATGCAGTGTGAATGGTTATTGCAGAAGAACTTGATGAAAACAGCTGAAATTAGCTAAAAACAAGCTGAAATGTTGAAATGAAAGAAAAAGACTAAATTAGCATAAGAAAGCAGAATTAACACATTTGTTTAGTTATAAACAAGCAGAAATAAAGAAATGAGATTAAAAAAAAGGCTGAAATAAGCACAAAAAAAGGTAAAAAGTAGCTGAAAAGGCAGAAAGAATCTTAAATTACCAGAAGAAAGTGTAAAGAGTTGAAATGAATAAAAAAAAGTGGAATTAGTTTAAAAATCTTAATTGAGCAAAAAAACAGCTAAACAGTAGCTGAAAAGGCAGAAAATACTAAAACAAACAGAACAAAGCTGAAAAGAACAGAAATAAGTTAATCAATCTGAAAGTAGCCAAAATTACCACAAAAACATAAATGTATCAAAATAGCTGAAATTAGCTAAAAAGTTAGCTGAAAAGGCAGAACAAGCTTAAATTAGCAGAAGAAAGAGAAAAAGAAAGTTTGCCCAATTGGGCTGAAAGAATCAGAAATGAGCTTGAAAAATGTGGAATTAGCTGAAAAATAATTAATTTAGCACAAAACGGCTAAAAGGGTACCTGAAATAGCAGAAAAAGCTGAAACTATTAGAAAAAAAACAAAAGGAGTAGAAAGTTGCTGAAAGAAGTTAATTAGGCTGAAAGTAGCAGATAATACCACAAAAACCTTGAATTTATCTGAAAACAGCTAAAATTAGCTGAAAAGGTAGAGGAAAATGTACAACAAGCTTAAATTACCACAGGAAAGTAGAGAGAACACAGATATGCCCATTTAGTTGGAAAGAAACAGAAATTAGCAAAAAAAAAGTGGGAATTTTCTGAAAAAGACTGAAATTAGCAAATAAGCTAAAAAAGCAGAAAGAAGCTTAAATTACCAAGCGGAAGTGGAGAGAGTACATTTTTGTTGAATTATTCTGAAAAATGTTTAAAGGAGTGCCAAAAATGAAGAATTAGCTGAAAAATCTTAAAGTAGTATAAAAACAGCTAAATATTAGCTGAAAAAACTGAAACTAGTGGAAATAAACTGCAAGGTGCATAAGAAGATGAAATTAGCAGAAAGAATTTAGAAGAAGCACAAAACTGTTCACAGAAAGTATCTGAAAGGAGCACAAAACAGCTGAAATTAGCTGAAAACAGCTGAAATTAGCAGAAATAATTTAGAAGCACAAAAAATTATCTCAGAAAATATCTGAAAGGAGCACAAAACAGCTGAAATTAGCTGAAAACAGCTGAAATTAGCAGAAAGAATTTAGGAGCACAAAAATGTTCACAGAGAGCCACTGAAAAGAGCAAAAAACAGCTGAAATTAGCTGAAAACAGCTGAAAAACAGCTAAAATCCACTGAAACAGCTGAAATAAGCTGAAAACAGCTAAAAACAGCAGCAGTTAGCTGAAAGTAGCTGATTACTGTATTTTCTTGTTGCAGCAAACAATTTCTTATAGCAAAGCCTAAAAACATTTCCAATATTATTTTGTCTGAATTTGTCCAACGTTCTCAGAACCTCTCAGTAATTTAACGACACTCATGTTCTTAAGGGGACCTGACTACACTGAAATCCATTATAAATACAACTTTAATCCCATTTTTATCATATAGGTAAATAAAAAGCTATAAATGATCAGTAAAAACTGCTAAATGGTTCAAATAATGAATATATAACATGTATTATTTATCCGATGAGATTAAAAGCAGGTTTATAGAAGGTTGGGCCGTTTGGATTTTTATTTTTCTATTTTTTACACTTAAAACTTGAAAATAATGTGATAAATTATTGCAAATTATCATATTTCTAACTAAAAGTGATAAATTATTACATTATTACATGAATCTGGGATTGATAAACATAATTTAGGGCTAGTTCAAGTTATTATTTAGCTTGAAGCTAGCGTTTTAGCCTCTAGCTTCCCATTGAGTTCTGTGTGGGCACACTTGAACTGTTTTCCAGAAGTGGTACTTTTTGTGTTGATTGTTTCAGGCTTGTCAAATAAATTTAAACTCATTAACATTATTAGACTTAACTTATCGGTTCTGGCCGCAGACGGTTCAAACGTTGTTTAAACTCAATTAAACTGACGCTCAAAATGTTGATCAGACAACAGAATCACTTCATTATGAAATACTTTCATACAACTGTGATAAATTTAAATATTTATACCATTCAACACATACTTAAGTAGCAACAGCCAACCATTAAATCACCTAAATATGTGTCATC
>JAVCKU010000093.1:5932028-5947087 GCA_032273985.1 Hypsolebias coamazonicus
TTATTTTAGTATATATATATATATATATATATAGGTGTTTTAGGTGTTTTAAACCCTTCCCACACTTGCAGTATTCTAAGCAATGTTTCTAAACTCTAAGCGCTCTAAAAGAGCGCAGAATGTTATGCACATGCTCTTGGCCACGCCCACTTCTCAGCTCTGCACGGAGAACAGCTGGTCAGCTGCAGGAGGAAGTTTATCCTGCGGTATAGGCTGCACAAATGTGCAGCAGGTGCTAAATAATTTATTTTAAATAAAAATTCCATGCTGATCACGCGGCTCATCCATCAATCAGCCAATTACGTGTCATGTCCAGTCTTACTTTGAAAAACCACAATTTCATTCATTCAGCCTTTATTTAGACGGGTTAATCCCATTGAGCCTCGGGGACTCATTTACAAGAGAGACCTGCAAAAGAGCGAGTTTGCTTATAAACGAACCGCGAAGTAGCGAGGGACAAGTGTGTTCACGTTTTACTTTGTGTCAAATAAAATGTGATGTTTTAAAACTCGACTTTAAAACGAAACCATTGAATCTTGTGATTCCCCTTCACCTGTGCTGCACCCTCATTTCTGACATTTGTTCCGTTTGTATCCGATCACGTATGATTCTGTAAGGTTGTGCTTCTGTGAACAATAGAAGAACATCTTTTGGAGCCGTCAGCGATGGGAGAGAGGATGAAGCCGAAAACTTGATGTCTTCTCAGATTTATGAGCCAAAAACTACTGCACCATTACAAACCATTTTCTTCCACACGGCTTCGTTCGTTTCGGCTTTGGTGCTCCACGTTTCACAGAAACCAAAATGTTAAAGGTGGTTTTTAGCATGAGAAATAATTCATGGTCAAAAAACATAAATATGCAAATGTTAGTGGTCTGTCACTGATTTTTGTTTTGTTAACTTTATGCAGTTCACGTTGTTTGAGTCACTTTCATCTTGTTTAGTTTTACAAAAATCAAAATGTCAGGTCTCACAAATCAACAGAGCACGTATCGTAAAGAGCTTCATGCATTAAAGCTTTGAGTTTTAATAAAAAATAAGACTAGTATAAATATGTTAAATAATTTGGAGCTACATTTTAGACTAAATAATTAAATTTTTAAAGTGCAAATGATGAATTTGATCTTGTTTTGTCTTTTTAACAGAGACTTCTAGTCCTGAATAACTGTTTTTAAGACTTGCTCTTTATTTTTTTCATCATATTGTTCTCTTTGCTCCTCCAGTGGATGTTTTACAGCATATGTGTCAAACTCAAGGCCCGAGGACTAAATGTTGCCCTCGTTGACATCTCATTTGGTCCCCAAGATGTTATTTTAAAAGTAAAATACTTTTATCACTTGCACTTTTTCAGGAATCTTTGGTAATGATGTCAAAAGTGCAACGGGGAATGTCAAATGAGACCAATCAAACTCTTGTTGAGGAACCGGCAACCAAGACAAGATGCTGGGTATCGAACTTGAGTTAATGTCGATTCTGAAACCAGCCCTTAGTTTGAAAAAGGTTTTAATTTTGGCCCCCTTTAGTGAGCGAGTTTGACACCCCTGTTTTTACGGTGTAGCGTGCACCGTTCAAACAGTGAAGCTGCAGGAAATGCTCTCTCCTGTTCTCTTGCTTTGCGGTGGAATACGTACGTTACCTGTGCTTCTGCTGCGTTTCAGGTTCAGGGACTCTGTGTGCCAGCTGGCAGTGCCTGGAGCCCCCCCGCGGCCCCCCGCCCAGCCTGGCTGTTCAGTTCGTGGGCTCCGGGACCTCGCTGTCGGGCCTGGACGTGGAGCTGGTGGGCAGCCGTTACCGCATGTCGCTGGTCAAGAAGAGATTCGCCACAGGTGGTTCCATCAGTTCTGGAAACTAAATCTGCACTTTTTGCTTTTCGGTCGTTGAGGAACCGTCTCTGTCGCTCGTAACGTTTGGCAAACAGAGAACAGAAACTTCACGACTGAAACGTTTATTTATTGTGAATGTGAGAAAAGCTTTGTGTATTTATAGTGCGTCTGCTTTTACAGCCACGTGATCCCCATTCAGGGACAGAGTCATTGCTTTAACGATGACTGACCTGATGTGAAATCTTGCGAGATGCGTTAGCGCTCGAAGTACAGGCTGAAGATGACTCGGCTACTACCACACCAAACCAAGCCTTAGATTAACTGCTGAGTTTGTGTCTGTTGGTTGAACGGGGATGGAAACGCTTTTCTCCAACGAATCCCAACAGATTTTTATTAGTAGCAGAGTTGGATTGAAAACTGTTGTCCAATTTGTGAAGCTCCTAATTTAACATCTAAACTGAAAATCGGGAAATTTAACTTGGCTGTACCGAACAATGACATATTTGCCAACAAAAATCTGTATAAAATAAACAACAGTAATTACTTGTTCGGGGACACTGGAGAAACTGCAGTCTTGTCAGGAAACACATTTCCGACACTTTAAATGCAGTTTCTTTAAAAACTTGACTCTGGTTAGAAAAAAAAGGCTAGTTTGTTAGTTTTATTTCAAAGCTGCAGCAAGAAAGATTTAATGTTTATTAACATGGTTTATTTTGGTCTTCAAGCTCCACATTCATCTGTTGACTGTTTTCTTCTTCAACAGGGAAGTACATGGCGGGCTGCTCTTTGTGACGAGGACAAGGCTCGTTGCTGCAGATCCAGAGAACTTCTTGTGTGTTTGAGTCCAGATGGATTTCTTACGACTCCAACCTGCAGCCCAGCCTCACCTCTGACGTCCTGCTGCTTTAGGACCAACCAGTTTCTTCTTCTTTTCCACTAACTTAAGAGTGTGTGTGTGTGTGTGTTACGTTCGGTTGTTCTGACTTTTTCAGCTCTTTCCACCGAATCTTCCTCGTTGTGTTCGTTGTGCCTCGGTAACTCTTTTCGTCTGAAAACGATGAACATTACAGTCTGAAGCTGAGTTGCCGTGGTAACCAAGATATTTAAGCTATGTAAATACTGTATCTTTAAAGCAACCTGAAGGATCAAAGAAACATGTTTGAAGGTCTTCGACCAAGCTAGGAAAATAAAAATAGTTCATAAGACTTTTTTTTTTTTTATGTAAAAATGAACTGTGTTCAAACGTTTGGGTTTACAACAGTTTATTACACATCGTGACCAAGTACAAAATACAGCTGAACTATGCAGTTTGTTACAGACCATCATCTGTCCTCAGGCTAGTAAAAGTGTAGTCAAGAACAGGTTTAAAAATACACAGAGATTATGGTTCAGTATACTTGTAAGAACCTAGCTCAATAAAAAATAATCCTCTGCCAAAAAAAAATCTAAAACGGTTTTACAAAACATTACAAAGTACACATAAAAGTTACTTTTTCCAAAGCGCTTTAAGGCAAATTACTGTGACAGGCACGAGTTACAAAAAGCCTTAAATAAATCTTGTTGCTACGACAAAATCATCCGAGGGCAGGAAAAAAGTAAAACTAAGTCCATCAAATCAAATTAGTTTATATAAATAAGATGTTTTTGTGACGGTTTAGATGTTTACTGGAGGCAGACACCCTGCAGTAAAACTAAATTTAATACATTAAACAGCTGAGATCAGAAACAAATGGTCACCTATGTCTCATTCTAATCAATTACAAAAGAAAACGTTTTATTTTGATACAATGTGACCAAATACAGCAACAGAAGATTAGGTAAAGGCCACAAGCACGCACTTTCTACATCATATAAAGATATATGTATATATAATTTATTATTAACATTTCCTAAATAACACACAGTATAAGACTTTAACTGAGTAACAGCTTGAGGTCAAAGTAAGTGAAGTAGGGGAGAGCGTGGCTCAGATGCCAGCAGGAAGCTTTTATTGTGAAGGGTTTAGGCCTACAGGTCCAGAGCTCCAACGCTTCTTTAACTTCCTGTCTCCGTTACGCTGATGAATCTGGAATTGTTCCAACTTGGTGGTGATTGAAATAATGATGTGTGTGTGTGTCCTCCAACTGCTGCTAAAACCGGTGGGCGGTCACTCAGAGGATTGTGTAGAAGTTACAATAAATAAGGATGCAGGATATGAACCGTGGCTGTTTCTTACACTCCCCTTGTGACATCTGAGCCAAACTGCACGCACGATAGAAATATTGAGGTAAACAAACACGCAACAGGCAGGTTCTTCCTGATTCCTGCCTGACAGAGGAAACACTTGGTCAAGCTGGTGGAATGAAAAGGAAAAGTCCTTTGGGTTCTTCTCTTCTTTGACCTTTTTTTCACACTTATTTGCTACAAGCTGATAAAAGAGGCAACGAGGAGAGCACGCCAACACCTGATCGATGCAGAAGGTGCTTCGAGTGTTTGAGGTTTGGAGACGATACATTCGTACTGTGGTTGAGGCACAGCTGAGGGGCAGATACACACGATCTGTGGTGGTGGGTTTGAAGTTGGCAATCTAAGGCACTCAAATGACACATGGCACGGCTACGGGAAGCTTGAAACTAAGGAGGACAGGAAATGACTCACAGGCACCACCACTCCAACAAGAAGCTGCTGCACAGAACAATTCACAGTTCAAACTAAAAGATAAAAACATTTTGATTTGTCTTACCCCGAAAAATAAAATAAAAGAGAAGTTCATCTTTATAAAAGCTGGTGGGGGGAGGGGCTGACGATGCTGCTACATCCTTCTCTATTTACATCACACGCTCACTGCAGAAGAAGGGGACACGCTGGTTCCTGTTGCTGGACTGGACTCACATCTCCTGCAGAGGGTGGCTCAGTTCAATCCGCTCCCTCTTCACAGCTGGCTCAGCTGGACCGGTGGACGCGTCGCCATCGCTGCCCAGAGTCATCTCGTCTGAGAAGGACGCATCTACATGAAGAGAACGATGGGACATTTTACGTCTTCTTATCAACATTTACCGTCTCAGCGTAGTTTGCTTCTCGAAAGCTGAAGATGCACGTTTTTAAAAAAACTCAAATAGTTCTGGTCTAAGCATGAAGCTCACCTTTCTCCATGAGTGAAGGCATCATGGAGCTCAGGTCACTGAACTGGTGAGAGAATTTAAAAAACTATTTTCAGGGACTCCATGACTTGTTGGTTGTTCTGGTGTTTTCTTGTGAGAATGCAGATGTTCTTACCTCTCCCATAACGGCGATGGGAGTTTCTCCAGTGGCCTGGGCCACGCGGTGCTCCACCAGGTAAAACATGTACTCGTCGTAGAGCAGGCGGATCAAGTGGAAGGAGCCGAAACTGGCAGCGCTGCGCAGGGTCAGATCCCTGATCACCATCGAGCTGCGCGAGGCGGAGAAGTGCACGTTTTGTAGCTTACGTTTGATTTTTAAACCGTTGTTGTAAAGAAAGCTGTTGCGTTCTTTCATACCTGTAAAACGACCACTTGAGCAGGAACTGGCGAGCTGCTTTGGGGAAACTGGGGCTGCCCTGGTGAGGTTTGAGGACCTGAGAGACCACGTTATCCAGCCAGGTGGCCCACTGGTCCAGAGAGCTCTGCTGCTGCAGGGTGACCTTGAAGTCCTGCTCCAGACGCTGAACCACGCTCTCGTCGCACTGACACACCCAGGAAGCCTGCTCCTGTGACACAACACCCAGACTCAGAACAACCACCGTGACAGTGAGCAGACGCTGAAAGCCACCAGAAGATCTTACCTGGACGTTGGCAAAGTCCACCCTGTTGAGGTCTGAGAGCATCTGGTTTATCTGAGAGGTGTTCTGGAGGACGGCGCGAGCCGCCTGGGCCAGGTGGTTGAGGCTGGTGTATCGCCTCAAAGTCTGAGCAAACGCACTGACCACCGCCACCTGCACCACGAGGAGCAAAACGTTTAGAGATCTGTGGGTCGCACACACCTCAAATCAAGTCGGGGAGTAAAAGAAAAGGGCCTTGTGTTGAAAAAAAGATAACATTTTCAGTTAACAGGATATTAGAGACGGTGACGCACGGTAAATTAAATCATGAGATTTTGTCAACCTTAGTGCGAACGATCTCCTGTGGGAAGCTGCTCATGGCGTTCGTGAGCCAGCCCTCCAGACTCTTGGCAAAGTTTCTGATGGCCTGAGTGAGCGTGCCTGAAGAAAGAGCATCCTGGATTACACCGTAAACTCTAAAACATTTTGATCTTCAGGAATTTCAAAGAGGTTATAATCCAATCCTTATTAAACACAACATCTCCAGACTTGCATCTAATTTAACTACAAGTTGATCTGATCATCATTTAGGGTGAACAATCACAACTGGAAATATTTGTGTGCTGGATTGCTCTTTTTTTATTTTTATCAAAAGTTCCAGTAGTTTCCTCCTATAATTAACAGGAAGTTGTTTACTGAGTAAACAACGATGTTGTTTGTAAAGTAAACTCTTTCAGATACTGACTGGGAACAGGACGCAGCACGTCGGGGATGAGGATCTCCACCAGGGCCTGGTAGAGGATGTGATCACAGCTTCTCATCCACAGTGTGACTGCTTCATATTTACACAGAGAGATCAGCTTCTCTGTGGGAATCACACGCTCCAGGTCGTCATCGCTGCAGGGGAAAACTCAGATGAATTTATGTTTAGGTGAGACACCCCCCCGGGGGGGGGGGGTCATTTGTGAGGGCTCTGCGTAAACGGACCTGCTGGGGAGGGTTGTGCTTCCGTCACTAGGTGGTGGTGTTGAATTCCAAAAGGTCTGCCAGAGATTCTCGATGTAGTGGAACTGGAGATTCGTCACCACATCCAAAGTAGCCTGGGAGGGAGGGAGGGAGGGAGAGGACGAGGGGGAAGGAGAAGAAAGAGGAAGGGGGAGAAGAGGGTAGGTCAAAACATACAGAGATGAACCATGGCAACCAGACACACAACAAAGTTTCTGCAGGCAGCCTCTCGCTCACCCTGGGTCCTCTCGGTTAGACAGCGAGCCAGTTTAAACACACCTCGCTGCACATTAATCATCAGGAGACTCAGACAGGTCACATCCAGGCTTCAGATGCTTTTCAAGTCATTTCACTTCATAGTTTTTTTTAAGCTTTATAAAGCAGAACAGCAGCAGATATGTGCATACTTTTAGTGTTCGTAACCAACCAATGAGAATGTTTTCCTGTTTGAAAGCAGAACATTTCGAAGGAAGCAGCCACAACTTTCTGATCTAGGATGATTTCTTAAAGAGTGCATGAAAACTGAGGTCAAAGCTTTTTTATACGAGTGAACTCCAGCACAGCACAAGTTTTAAAAGCCTGAGGAACATTTACTCATCTGCTTCAAGCAGTAAACCTCTACATTCAGCATCTTATCACCAGAGAGCCTCTTGCTGCTGGATCTTGTTACGCCGCGGCGTAAGCTTCAATCACATGATATGTTTTTGCTTCCTCTCTAGGTGTTGCCATGGCAACCGTGTTTATGGTTGCCCTCAGCAACAGGTCAAACACAGAACTCCAAAACAAAAGGAAGAATTCCCCCATTCCCTCTAAAACGAGCACATTTTGCCTCCACAGCTTTTGGGCCGCACAAGAAAAACAACGTGCTTAAATTATTATTATTTTATTTATTTTTTTTTAGTTTGGAAGAGAAATAACACGTGTGCACATGCAGGTTCACAGCCTGCAGCGAAGCTTTCCCAATCTAAATGTTTCGTGTCTCTGCATTGACACGTCAGCTCTGGTGGTTTTCAGTGTGATTTATTAACCCTGATGCTTCGTTAAATGTCTAATGATTAAAAAAAAAGGACTTTAATGACGCCTGACCAGCTGTTACCATGACAACAGCAAATAAACGCTGCATTTCTCAACAGATGAAGCTGTAAACTACAAGTAAACTTGTGTTTTGTTCATGTGTTGTAACTTTAAATGATTTCCTCTTGGATGACGTCCTCGCTGGCCAGTGCTGACAATAAAAAAGTAAAGTGAATCAACATTTAACAGCAGAGACTGCGAGAGTGACAGAAACGTGTCGGCAGACAAAGACAGGCGCTCATGTGCCTGTCCACAGACAAGACAGCACAAAGGCCTAAGGGGAGCCCGCCACAAAGACACCGAGATGTCCACCCAGCATGCTGAAAGGTTAATTGGCATGTCCTGAAAGCTGCGTGGAGATGAAAAGACGGCTGGAACAAAAGGGAGTGTGGAGAAGCTGAACAAGGGGAGCGCAGGGATAATATGACAAACCCAGAGCGTTGCAGCTTCAATCGCAGCTTCTGTCCTGGCTGTAAAGTCTGAAATTCTCATGTTCTGCATTATTTCTACTCTCATTGTGAGTTCACACTTCCAGCAGCTCAAACCCACTGGTATTTAAAAAATAAAAAATAATTTATGCTCTGTCGACTGTGAAATGCTGTTGAGAAATCAACATTTTCGCAGAACGTCTTACAACATATATCTTCTGTTTGGAAATAGGACACATGCTGATGGCTGCTCTTTGGGTTCCAAACGATTCTTCAGAAATCAGGCCATCATTATGACATCATACAGGAATCTCCAGCTGTCACTGCATGACTCAGTAAACAGAGATGGAACTGGTCTGCAGTGTGGATCCACACACTCAGTGGTGTTTCACTTATATTTAGGTTTATTCTGTACTAAATGCAGATCTCTGAAAAGTTACTTTTTAGCATACAGCACATATTTACAAATATATTTATTACTAGTATTGCTTTAACTTCTGACAAAGTGCAACTTTTAAAGCAACTAAATTAAAACACGAGCCCCTCTTCAACATGTACATCAGCTGCATCCTTAGCAGCATGATTTTCAGAGAGGTGTGTGTACCCACCTCGCAGTGACCTCTGTAGAGTGTTTGCAACTTCTTGACATCAGTCATGTTGATGCGCTCAGGCAGAGGCTGGGTACCCAGGTCAGGGGAGGGAAAAGGAGGCAGGGAGTGAGCGGTATCTGTGCAAAGGAGCAAAAATATACAAGAGAAAATCAATGAAAAGCAAATGAACTGTATTTGTTTTGATACAAAGTGCATGTAAAAAAAAAAACAGAGAAACATTTACCTGAACAAGTTTGTTTAAAGCAAAATGAAGTCAAGCCAAAGTGTGGCAGTAAAAAAATATGATTTTCTACAGCGATGCGGGTAGAATGTCAAAGAAAATAAAATAAATGTCAGGTCTTGTGTTTACCTATATACTGCTGATGGTGTTGACTCTGAGCAGCCACTGACTGCTCTGGAGTGCTGCTGCAGTGCTGGGAGCTGCCACACAGGCTGTCAGACATACTATCCACCTTCTGCAGAGGCTTGAACCTGCACACAAACGGGCACAAGGTGCACGTTAGCTGGCTTAGATGATCGAGAATAAAACAAAAAAAGATCTACAATGAAACAAATCGGTTCATTTAGGCCTCGAGTGCAGATTCTGCAGATGCTCACAACCAGTTCTCAAACCTGATCCAGAGGAAAAACTGGAGGAAAATCACAGGCACCAGAATAAAAATGCTATTAGGAAACACTAAATGAAGGAAAAAAAGTTTGAAACTTGACTATATGCAGCAAAAAGTGTAAAACAGGGTTTTTAAACGACTTTTTAATTTGTTTTTATACACGCATATGTTGTGTTTGATACTTTAACTTGTTTTTATTCTTTCACAGGGTTTTGGTGAGACTGCCATCATTCCATTTTTAAATAGAATTTTTAAAAATCTGCCACTGAAGAAAAATATATGACGAATGCTAATCTAAATAACAAATAAAAAATTATGAAATCCAAAAAAAGAACAATCTCAATAACTACTACCGGTATGTAAACCAGATATAGTTAATTAGGCAAAAATCTGGTAAATTAAGTTGATATATAAATGTGTATGCATATATTTAATAATTAAGATTCTTGCAGAACTTGGATGGAGTAAGAAATATAATTATATTGATATTCTCAAGAGTACTGGGATCTGAACAGTTATTTTGCTTTTAGTTTGGATTAATCTGAAATTGCTTGAAAAAGTTTCACCACCTTCCTTTCAGAATGCGAACGGATCACATTATCTACTACAAATATTTTGTGTGGGGTCGCTAAAAAAAAATCTCACTTTACAAATAAACACAGGTTAAAACAGTCAACACAAAACAACTGGTATTAAATAATAAAAAGAAACATGGAAGAATTCATCAGAGAGCAGAAAAGAAGAGTGAGGATACAAAAGGCTGACCTCTGTTTCTGGTGGACCGGCTGCTGCCTCATGGCCATGTACTGGGTGTCTTCCTGCAGCCGGTTCAGGGGTGAATCTGGCTTCACTCGGATGCCATAGTAATGATACTTCGAGTTGCCTCTGACGGACACAGTGAGTGGAAAGCCAGAAACCAGTGAGAAGAAGCCTGTGTAATCACTATGATTACCCCTTTTCTACCAGCAAATCTCCAATGCCTATAAGCATCATCACACTTGTCACATCTATAATAGTTACAGAATTACAGTCATTAGCGTCTGCAGTCTCTGCTTCCTACCTGGTGCCGAGGCGGCGAGTCCTCAGGCCCATGAAGACGGAGCGGATGAGTTTCCCAAAGGAGGCTGCATTGACCGGATCCAGTTTCTGTTCTTGACAGTGCCTCAAGTAATGGTTATACAGTGAGCATCGGGGCAGGCTCACCCCCTCCGCCGTCTCGTAGTTGTCCAGCAGCCACTGCAGCTAAAAATATACAGAAAAATACAGACGCCCCATCAGTCACCCCCCAGGAGACAAATTCTTCTTTCTCTGTGCAAGGCAGCAAAAAGGAGCAGTGAATATTTCAACATATGAAAAGACAGATATGACACACCTCAACTCACACATCAAGCTGCTGTTTCTGAACGCCAGACAGACCACAGCGTTCATTCTGTGCTTCAGTTCAGGTTTTATTTCTTGACTGATGCAGTCAGGGCCTCCAGGATTAGAAACTGACTAAATTAAACGTTCATCTGCAAAACTCATTGTTTCTTGTAAATGTTGTGGATGACCACACCATCATGCTTTGTACAAAAGCATAAAGACTTTTCATCTACAATGAGGCAAAAAAGGTACTTTCAAGTCCAAATTCTTCTTTAAAAAGAGAAAACCATTAAGTCATGCAGAGTATGAAAGCAAATACACAAGATTTGTATTTAGAAAAGCTTGAACAAGTGCAGATCAAGCATGAAAACAAAATTAAATACTTGTGAATGTCAATGGGACAGTGCAAAGTAGCTAAGCTAGCAGCAGACAGTGTGTTGGCACAAGCAGAAAGCTCAAAGGTTCAGCCACAGCTTTCTCCTTGTTCTCTCCCTTCCTCTCCAAAGAAAGTTCCTTTTTGACTTACATGGCTGTTGAGCAGGCTGCTTTTGTGACTTGCAATTCCTTCAGACTTTTGGAGGTTTTCAATCGCCATTTCAAGCTACAGAAAAAAAATCATGCAAAACAGAGGATGTAGAAGGGGAGGAGGTAGGAGACACAAAAAGGGAAGGGATCAGAAATAAGCAGGGACATAAAGACAAAGAACAGAGAAAAGAGATAAAGGAAATAAGACTGTTAGCGAGCAGCCACATCTCTGCATTTCCATTAAAATTGGTCAGTGTTGCAGCCAATTCCATTATTGTCTGACAAAAGCATGCAAATCAAGGGACTCATAGGGTTAAGCTGTTCACTGAAGGCTTCAGATCAGACATTTTAAAGTATGCAAATAGAAACAACAGACAGAGGCACAGGTCACCTCAAGATTTGGGACAAAGGGTCAACTATGCTAATCATCCCAGAGTTTGTCAACTTTATAAAATAATAATTTATAAAACTGAAGAGAAGACAGGGTAAGTTGCAAGACCCAATTGAAAATACACTATTAATTTATTTCATTGGATGACCAAAATAAATGAACTAATTAGCCTGAGAGTGACTGAAGAGACTGACAAAAGCAGGAATATTCTGTGTAGTGGAAGAAAATCAAGTAAAAAAATAAAAAAAGACGTAGTACTGCTGCCAAATATGACACAGAAGAAAAGGAAAAGAAGCAGGCAGTGCTCCAAGCCTTTAGGCTCCAGAGGACTCTTAGCCAAATGGTAACGAGCCCCAGGGGTTTATTTGTTTCATAGGGTGCTCAAGCGCCTGTGAAAACCTCCGAAACAATCCAGTGTTGAATTATTATTTAGTCCTGTTCTCCAGGCTCATGGTCTTGGACCACTGTTAGTTGTTCATACAGAGGTACAAAGCCCAGACTCAGGCTGTAGGCTCCTGGGAAACTGAGTTGTCAGTCAGGACACAGGCACAGACAACTGTTTCTATGAAAAGTACATCATCTGGACTCTTTGCAACAGAATACATTTCTCACTGTAGTATCTCACTGGACAGGCACGTTTTGTTGTGGCCTCACTGAATTCTTAACTGTTTGCAACCAAGTGCGCGAGCCGTGCAATAAGCCCTGCTGCTTATTGTTGTATGGACGGTTTGAAAAACTATTCTAGGCTGTTTCTCTCTTGTCCATTTCTGCCCCATTATACCCGCCTTGGCTCATTTCGTACTCACCTCAGCAGCCATGAGCATTTTTAACGTAATCTACTGGAGGACACGTAAAAAACTAATATCGGGAGGTTTGGAACAGTTTATAATAATCATCATTTATCAGAAGTGATTTTTAGTCCTGGACATGTCTCCTGTCAGAGAGCTCGCGTGGGGGTGTCAAATTACAGCTTTAGCACTCGAGACCAGTTGAAGATGCTTGCAACAAACCTGGGAGGAGTTCGAGGAGGGTTCAAGACACCAGCGACGACTCTGACCATTTTGAGAGAAAATGAGCCGCACAGCGTGATTTAACGTGTTAATCTCAAGTGATATAACTGCGTGCCTCTGCGACTCGTGCAAGGAAATGAAGAAGCCCTACAAACACTTCAAAACATTTAAAAAAACTCTCTCTCAAATGCCAGTAACCAGCAGTCAAAGCCCAGTGAGATACCACCTTCAGACCTGCCTTAAGGTTTTGGTGTTGGTGACTGATTTAGCCCTGTGATGGACTTAAGACCTGTCCAGGGTGGACCCCGCCTCTGGCACAGAGATGGCTGGATACGAGCACCAGTGACCCAAGCAACCCAAAAAGGAAGAAGTGGGTAAAGATAATGGATGGATGGATGGATGGATGGATGGTTGGATGGATGGATGCTCTCTGCACGTGTTATACTCCTACCACAGTAACAGCAGGATGTGTATTGCTCACCATAGCTGAGGAGGAGCGTGACGAGTGTGATATGTGGTTGCGGCTTCCCTCCATGTTCCCGCCATGAATCAGGTAGGTGCTGCCACTGGAAATGATGTGGCTGCTGCCCACGTCCATGGTGATGCCAACCATGCCATGAGGGGGCACACCACTACTAGCAGAGGAGACCACCGTGGTGACGTGAGCTCCACCGGCCTGAGAGTCAAAGTAGGTCCCCCCACTGCTCTGCCCATACAGCTGACTCTCAGGGTTATAGGAGTAGGCTGTGCGACTGGGGAGAGATCGCTGTAATTAGCATGCAAGTACATTTACGTTACATTTAAAAAAAAAAAAAAAACTACGTAAACTTTTGCTTTGTGAGTGCTAAATAATGTGTAAAACAACTAAAATAGAGCCTAAATGATGCAACACTATTGTGTTGACATAGACGACAATATAACTAATGTCATCCAAATAATTAATCACGCTAGTCATAACAGTTTAAACTGTGGAGGAAAAAAGTCTTGTGGCTTCAATTGGCTTTAATGGCCCAGTGATTACAGCTACTTTAAAATCAGTGAGTGTGACAGATTTAAAATAATCAGAAAAAACATCTTATTTTGAAGAGGAGCTAAATATTAGGAGCAGTTCTGTGATTGGATTCAGTTTTTGAATTGATTTTAGTTTTACCAATAGATTTTTCTAAATTTGAGTTAAACTGACCAAAAATAAATATCTTAATACCTCATTTCACAACTATTTTTTTTATATGAGAAATATTTAACAGAGCTTACATAGTTCCATTGGTATAAACAGCATCTCCACTTTCTCCTACATACTGGACTGGGGATGGGTAGACATGTTGCACCTGCTGCATATACAAAGAGTCAACAGAATCAAGATGTCTGCCATGTCAATACGCATGAGAATAAGGAAAAAACATGCAAACAAGTAGGTGTTAGCATGCAACAAGGTGACAGCATGTCAGAAAGTCTTTTTATATGACTCAAGGCATATAAAAAGTGAGTTGATAAGGAACAAACCCAAAAAAGTTATTTTACTAATACAGTACCCACAATTTGTAATTGCAATGATTTAAACTAACTGAGACAGACGTACATGTGATTCATCAAAAGCAACGTTGAGATGATAATGATGGTTAAGTTATATAAATGGTGAGTCATTAAATACTAAATTAAAATGGAGGAATAAAATATTGGGATTTGGTTCAAGCCTTCAGGAACAAAACTCAACACGAAACACTGAGACCCAAAGACGATTACAAGAAGTCCTCATTACCTCACACATTAAAAAGTTTTATTACATATTGAAGACTTAATAATGTGAAGAAAACATTTCACTGCTATAACAGGAAGTGTTATATCTTGTCTGCTCTAAGTGACCTGCAATCTAATTTTTCCTCTTTTTTTATTTTTGGTCCAGCTAAACCTGTAGCTGGAGACAACCTTCCAAATGTTTGCAAAAACAAAAGTCTTCTGACAAAGAGTCACATTTGGTTTGTTTGGCAGAGCAGGGATTCCAACAAGCATGATGCCATTTTTTTAAGCTCCTGTTCTGGTTTGAAAATGGTTTATGATTTGAATTTTTTTTTGTCTTTGGACAACTAAATAACTGTCTTATAACCAGATCAGAGGTTTGAAGAGCAGTTCCACAGTTTTATGTTTTATAAGTTTGTAGTGATATACCTCCTCCATCAATCTAGTCTCTGAAGACCTTCAGAAAGAACAGAACACTGTTATCCCATTAATTTGAATCCAGGACACAAATCATCTCATCAAGAGACTCTCTATTTTTGTCCTAAGTCAATTAATCAGAAGATTAACCTTCTTTTACTTTATTATCATTACTATTCTCAATATCTTGATCATCAAAGACTCTTATCAAAGTCATTATGAGGACATTTCATGACACTTTGAATACGTAAAAAAAAAAAGAAACAACAATTTAATTTGTGTATCTTTTTCTTTTATTTTAAATTGTGTTT
>JAVCKU010000093.1:6033609-6060562 GCA_032273985.1 Hypsolebias coamazonicus
CAGTCAAAGTGGGATAGATCCCAGAGGAATGACTGTTCACAAAAATGTTTCAAATCCCTTTTTTGAATTAATCTGGGTTTAGAAGGTGGAAGTTTAATATCTCTGAGAGCCGCTATTACAGAATGATCAGAATGATCAGAAAGATTAAGCCACTTTTACCTATTACATGACACAATGGCATGCCTTATAACTTGAGTGCCATCTAGCAGCTGAAAATGGTAGTGTTTAAAATTTTCAGTCAGAATGAATGAAAACGGTCATATCTCAGCCAAAAATTGGTTTATAAATATGGGAAAAATCCATAAATATGTCACTTCGCCTATAAATCCCAGGGCATGCAAATTATGCAAAAACTGTGACTTATAGGGTGAAAAATACAGTATATCAAATGATGCAGATTTTAAAAGTTTATCCCAGTAATGTTTGCAAATACACAAATGGGCAATTCTGAAATGCAGGTCCACACTCAACATAAACAAAGCACTTGGCTGAATCTGATTACGGTAAAACCACAGGTAAGATTGAATCACGTGACTGATCGGCATTTGATCTGTGTAGATAAACAAAAATGGCCGATAAGTTTAAATAATTTTTTTGTTGCATGCAGTAGTGTGGATCTGGTCACAAATTTAGCTTTAAACGAGAAATAAGAAAAATAATAGTTTTTTTTTTTTTAACAAACCCTTAATACTGAAAAAAGAACAAAGCATTTTGTTGAGTCTTTATTTCTTTTATCATATTAATTTACAAAATTGTATACTGATGATGGACTGTAATTATTTTTTGTACAAAACTTAAACGCGAGTGCAAAAAAGTAAAATGGAGGAGATTATAAAAGTAAAAGTTTTCAGTCACTTCTTTCTGATTCAGAAATCCCCTTTAATTAACTGACGGTACTAAACAGTGCAAAACCTTCTCATGGTAAAAAATATAAAATTATATCTATTTAGTTTGAAAAATAAAAATGATTACAAGACAAAAACAAAGCATTGTTCTTGTAAAAAAAAAAAGCTGTGATTAGCTGAAGCTGGTTTCTTCCTTTACAAAGTTGCGTATTAAGTTTCTATTCTTTTTTTACAGTAATTTGTAGATTTAATCAAAAATACTGAGTAGTAGTGGGAAGTGATTTTTCAAAAAGCTGGATGAAAATAGAAACACTGCAGACACCAGGAAGCAACGCAGATCCTTCAGTTCATATTTTTTGTTTTTGACAGAATTGAAGTTTGAGTCTTTTCAGGAAGAACCGACCTCCAGAGAAGATGTTTGACAGCAGGTGAGGTCAAACGCTTTGTTCAGTCAGAATGGGACCGTCTGACACTTCACCAGGGAAGAAACCTGAGCAGCTCCTCACCATGACATCCTTTATGGTCTCTTCATGCAGCAAGGTGATGGAAAATTAATCCAGGCTTGAATGTCTGCATTTGAGCCTTGTTTAAGTCCTTAAACAAGAACTGTGCAATGCTGAGCGCAGGTAGTTTTTTAAAGACATGCTCCTTTGCAAAATATGCCCATTAGTCAGAGAGGTGTGCATAAAAAGTCTTCAGATCTTTTCCACGTAGTTACCAGGAAAGAGACCTTCCTTTCCTCGAATCCTGCCTGTCCACCAGCCTGATGGATCTGACGAAACAAACACAATTAACATTATTCCAGTTTTGAGCTTCGCTTCCTCCCCCAACAGTTTTATTTTTGTCCACCCACCTTCTCTGACCAGATCAAACACGTCGTCGACCTCGAAGCTGATTTCGTCTGTGTCCTGGCCGACGTACTGATACAGGGCACGGCAGCAAGGACCCTGAGGTCGCGGCTGGGGTTTAGGAGCGGGAGGAGGTCGACGGCTGATGCTCTGTCTCCTCTGCTTCCTGTCGCAATCAAGACAGAAGAAACGTGCTGCTGAATGTTGACCGAGTCACAGCCATGTAAATGCACCCCTGTTTTTAGGTGGAACAAAGTGAGGTCAGCCCCTTTCAGATACGCATTTTTGTAAGGGGAGTGGTGGCGCAGTGGTTAGACAGTGGGCTTGTGATCGGAAGATCGCTGGGTCAAACCCCGGTACTGACAACATCAAAAAATGTGGGTGGAAAAAGGTGAAACACACACATCTACCTCCACCCTCATTCGCCCCACCCTGGGCCCCTGAACAAGGCCCTTAACCCCCATCTTCTGCTCCCTAACAGGTCTCTCTTGAAAATGAGTTCTCGTGGCTCAATGAGACTACCTGGATAATTAAAGGGTAAATAAAATTAAAAAAATAAATAAAATAAAATAAAAATGTTACACCACCCTGAACTCAAATATCACTTTTTATTATTTTTTTGTTTTATTTAGAATTAGTTGATTTAACAATGTACTTTTCCTCTACGTGGCGTGTTTGTCTTCAAGGGCAATGACGGGACATTTTACACATAAATACACAATATTTACCTGAATATAAGAAGTGGCTTGGACAGAATGACTCGCTCTATATGACCAATGTTTGTGTGAAAGGTGATAAATGTGCAAAAGGGCATGTGCTTACAGAAACCAACAGTTCATTTCTGCTGACTTCATGCAGAGAGAAAAACACTGAGCCTCACCCAAACGGGCCCCAACGACTCTTCTGAACCTGTACACACCGGTTTCAGTGAGTAAATACCCTCTGCCCTTTCTGTCATCAAACCTTTGCCCTTTTTTCATACTTCACAAGCCTTTAGTCTTTCTTACCCTGACATGCCTTGATCAGGCACATTAAGGAAGTCCAGGTTGCCACGCTGGTTGTGGGCTGGGGCTCTGGGAGTCTTTTGTGAGCCCAGTTTGGGCAGGGCGCCGTTCGGCGGCCGGTTCTGTTTGTGCTGAGTTGTAGATGTGATGTGTGACTGGTGGGCATGATTGGCTCCGGAAAACTTGGGTGCTCCATTCTGGTGTGCTGTGAGGAGAAACATCAGAGGAAGACTGGACTCAAGATCGACTTACTTTAATTTAATCTGTTAGGAGAACCGAGGAGCAAAGTTTATCAACAGCAAGAACATATTTAGCTCGCAGATCCTTCAAAAAGATTTTCTTTGAATCAGCTTCAGTGTGCTCAATCTGTTTTAGTCTTCTTTTGCTATTTTTAGCTTTTATATAGCCTTTTGCTACTTTCAGCTACGCTTTGAGGAAGCATTTTGCTAGTTGTAGCTAGCTTTTTGTTACATTTAGCTTTTGGCTAGTGTTTTGCTACCTTTGTCTAGCCATATTTTTAGTTTTCACAATTTTGTGCATTGTAGCTAGCATTTTGCTCACATTTGTGAATTGTAGCTTGGGCTTTTTACTTTTAGTTTTCAGCTAGTTTTTTTTATTACCTTTAGCTAGCTTTTAGCTACTTTTAGACTTTCGTTAGACTTTTTCACATTTATCTAGTATTTTGCTTTAGCCTTTAGCCACCGTTCTATTTTCAAGTAGTGTTTTACTACTTATAGCTACCATTTATTTAATTGAAGATATCATTTAGCCACTTTTAGCTAGTATTAATCCTTTTTCTTTCTTTCTCTCTTTCTTTTCTTTTAGCGTTTAGATAGAGTCTTGGTACTTTGTCCTTGGCTGTCATTTATTCTTTTTTTCCTTCAACCACCCTTCTGCAACTTTTAGTTTTTAGTTAACCCTTTGCTACAGATTTTTTTTGTCCTTTTAGCTTCTGTTCCTGTTGCTTGTTATAACTTTAATAATAGTTCAGCTTCATGAGCTAATCTCATCAGTCTTTCAGGAATCAGCATTCACACTACGATTTTGCAGAATTTCTCTGGTTTTATCTGATTTTCAAATTTTAGTTGCTGGATTTCGTTGAAAGTAGCAAAAGGTTTAAAGTCTGACATTACTACAAGTTTCACTTCACATACTTTAAGTGTTTTAGTTTCTTTGCCGCTCCAGGATAAGACTCATCCTCTGGTTTTCAAAAAGTTCAGCTTCAGTCTCTCAAAGTAATGGCGGCAGAGCCTCGTAGCGCCAATATTTTCTCTCTGAAGGTCATAAGTATGACTAATAAGCCAATTATCAAAATGTGCCTTTAGCTGTCCTTTCAAATTGTATTTGATTTTTAAAGATTGTCCCACGTGGGGCCAAATCCCAACTGTGGGAACCACTGTTTTCATTAAATCTGAAGGTTTTGCAAAAGCATAATACTATAAATATTGTGTATATTTAACTAGTAATAAGAGTTCAAGTACAGGAGCATGATACCTCTGCTGGGTACATGAGTTCTCCCTCCACCTCGAAAGGCAAGACCAGACTTCCTGGTAGGCTCTGGTGAAATAAATGTAAATAAATAAATTATTTACACATAGCATCACTCTTCCTTATTTTAAGACTTTATCCAGCGTTTTTCATTTACTTGAAGACTTGGGTAGACCGTCTCCTATTGTGACCGTGAGGGTCTTCCCTCCAGGTTTGAACTGGGCCAGATCCCCCTGGCCCCTCTGGAACACCACCACTCTGGAGCTGCCTCCACCCCATCCCTCCTTTTTCACTCTAAACTCCAGTCTGAGAAACAGAAACGTGTCAGTGACCCGTGTTTCTAATTGTACGTGTCAGTGACGGGTCTGTGGTACCTGTCAGAGAAGGAGATCGTCAGTTTCCTCTTCGTCACGTCCTCGTAGCGTTTAGAGAGCAAACTGAGGAACTCTGTTTTAAAGTTGGACTCTAGCAGACTGTCGTACTGGACCTCGTGGAGAATGAAGAAATCATCCTGTCTTGTACTGCAAAATAAAACAAAGCACGGCTTCAGATTATAACAGGACAAGGAAGCAGTGGTTGTAACTCAAACTTTGAATGAATGAATAAAAGTCTCTTTCAGGGTGGGAGTTGGACTCCACCATGCAGGGCTGCCCGTTGTCACTGATTCTGTTCATAACTTTTATGGACAGAAGTTCTCGGTGCAGCCAGGGGGGCAGAGGGATCCCGGTTTAGTGGCCTCAGGATTTCATCTCTACTGTGTGATCCTGTTGGCGTCATTGTGCCGGGATCTCCATTTCTCACTGGAGCGGTTCAAGCTGAGTGTGAAGCAGCTGGTATGAGAATCAGCACCTCCAAATCTGAGGCGATGGTCCTCAGTCGGAAGAGGGTGGATTGCTTTCTTCAGGTTGAGGGTGAGGTTCTGCCTCAAGTGGAGGACTTCAAGTACCTTGGGGTTTTGTTCACAAGTGAAGTAAGAATGGATTGTGAGATTGACAGAAGTATTGGTGAAGCGTCTGCTGTATTGTGGACTTTGTACCGGTCTGTTGTGGTGAAGACAGAGCTGAGCTGTAAGGCAAAGCTCTCTGTTTACCGGTCGGTCTACGTTCCTACCCTCACCTTCTCATGAATGGGTAGTGACCGAAAGAATGAGATTGTGGATACAGGTGGTTGATAGGGTAGCTGGACTCTCCCTTAGAGAGAGGGTGAGAAGTTCAGTTATCTGGGAAAGACTCAGAGTAGAACCGCTGCTCCTCCACATCGAAAGGAGCCAATTGAGGTGGTTCGGGCATCTGGCAAGGATGCTTCCTGGGCGCCTCTATCGGGAGGTGCTTCGGGCATGTCCAACTGGGAGGAGACCTCGGGGAAGACCCAGGACATGCTGGAGAGACTATGTCTCTCAGTTGACCTGGGAATGACTTGGAATCCCCCGAGGTGGCTGTGGAAAGAGATGTCTGATCCTCCCTGCTCAAGCTGCTGCCCCCACCACCCGACTTCAGAACAAGCGCAAGTTAATGGATGGATGTCTCCTAAAGAGGATCGATCTGCACCATTAGCAAAATATATTTTAAACCACTCAAAAACCATTCATAAAGGTAATTACTGGCTATAGATCTACCACTGATTAACATTGTGAGTCAACCCCATTCAAGATAGCTGCAACAGCTAATTGACCTCGGCCAACACAAAAATGGCTACAACTCAGTAGATTTTACAGATAGAGAATAAATTTGGTTGGTAATTTATAATATTAGGATTTTAGCTGTCATAGTATAGGTATTATGCCATTTGACACTTGTGAGGTAATGTCAGACTATAAGAATTCAAAGAAGTCCAAATGCTATGCTTTCCGGTACAGTAGAAATGTGTGACCATGCTGGAGTTATTCTGACCACGACAGCTCGTTCTCATGATGTGGTTTGTGACAGAGCTGCACTCTTGCTCTATATTTTGTCTTGTACTGTCAATGGCCAATGTTTTTACATCAAGGCGCACTCTTTGTGTCAACTGGAGCCTCACCTGAGAGAGACACCGGAGATGTTTGCAAAGTCCAGTTTCCGTTTCAGCACCTCTTTGATCAGCCCTTTCTCAGGTCCCTTCTTCACCTTCTCTCGACCAATCAGATAGATGCACTTAGGGGTCAAGATCAGGTCTCTCTTGATAGACTGTGTGGGGGCAAATAAGGAAGTGAGAACTGTAGGCAATGAAGGAAAGAGGAAGAAGGGTGTGATGACACATCCTTCAGTCTGTACAGGGTAAAAATTGTGTTTCAAAAAGTCCCTCACCTTGAACCTGCGGTCGAACTTGTTCACCGAATCGGCAAAGTCAACGCGCTCTCTCTTGGCCAGAAACTGCCGCAGCTCGGGTCTTTGCTCCAAGCCGAGGTAATCTCCAACAAAGTTCCTGTTGATGCTGTTCTTCCTCCGCTCTTTGGAGTTGTACAGGATGTCCGAGGCTGAGCGTCACGAGGAGAGACGAACGGTTAAGACCAGAACGAGTGAAATACTGACCTGATTTGAATCAGCGGCTGATTAGCAGAACATGAAGAGGTAATTCACCCAGAGAGTCAGGTGTGTTGGACCAGCGAAACAAGTAAAACAAACAAGAAAGTGGCCCTCGGGGACCAGTATTGGACACTTCAGAGAAACCTTTGTTTTTCTCACTCACCTTCTTCTCTCATCTGTTCATACTTCTTCCTGGCGTTGTATTTTCTCCAGGCCTTTTGAATAATTCTGGCGAACGCGTCAAACTTCCTCTCCCTCATCTCCTCAAGAAGAAAGAGCTGAAGGAAAAAAAACAGCATGATGTATAATACAGTACTGTATATAATTTAATAATATGTCAACACCATTCTGTCCTTTTAATGTGTTTACAATTATAACAAAAAATGAGGTTTTTATGAACTCATCAGTGGGATTCATTATGTTAAAACTCTCTTAATATCTCACCTTGAATCTGATCACTATATAAACTAATAAGGAAGTAACTTTTCAGAAGATTTGCACAGCAGAGTTTCCCTTTCCTAGCTCTCATGACTCACGGTCCTGCATATTTAGATGTGAATGTGGTTTGAAGAAACGGGTCAGCCACAGAGAGTTCATTTGTTATGATATAAAATGTGTTGGAGCAGGTAAAGGTGTAAAACATGTGGAGCAGTGAACCCTGCAAGACTGAGCATCTCTGTTATAAACTGCTATCACAACATATACTGTACATTTCTTCATTAGTTCTTGTGGCTGTGGAACTTATTACTAATTTTATTCACTTTTTGCGGATTAAAAAATTGTAAATCTGCTTTCCAATGAAGTACGTAGCATTTGTAGCAAGGACACTAATGTGCAACGCTTTTCTCTATGAGGGCTTTAAGAAAGCTAACATTGTCAAAATTAACAGCAAAAAGTTAAAGGCCTTAAATAAATGTATTTCTCTTATACTTATTTAACTCATTATACAAACTTATAGTTTAATTTCTGTTAAATTGGTTATGGCCATTTTTGTGTTTGCTACATTTGCTGAACTGTCGTGAGCATATTGAATGTTGTTCACCCCAAATGCCCTTAAAATACATATTTGTTCAATGGTTTGAACACAATTCGCTTAATATAAAGTAAAATGCGACAATGTTCAGTCAGGTCATCTGGATGGTTTCTTTTTTTGGGGGAGATGAAATGTTTCGTTCTTTATCCAAAGGACTTCTTCAGTCCCAGGAGCCACAAGCAAACTGGAGTCCCACAAGTACCAACCCCTATACAGTAGTGGAAAAATACAGGATTTTTGGCATACAGCAGAGATGCTATGTGGCAAAACACCAAACTTTGGTGTTTTGAACCATTTTAACCATGACTGACCCACAGTTGTCTACTGTTATCTGTGCTTTTTGTTTAAAACAGGTCTCTTTTGTAGATGAGTCCTCAAGGATCAATGAGACTAACCTGTATAAATAAAGGTTGAATGAAAAAATAGTTTGGCATGGCTGCTTTAGAGGAGTTGACGGGGGAGAGGCCGGGCCTCAGAAACCATTTTATCACCAGCCAACTGTTTTTTTCCACTTTGGAAGTTGGTGCTTGTGGGACTCCAGTTTGTTTGTGGCTCCTCGGACTGAAGGAGTCCTTTGGATGAAGGCTGAAACATCTCAGCAAAAAAAATAAATAAATAAAATACACGTCCAGATGACCTGACTGAATGTTGTTGGATTTTTATCTGGATTACTGAGCATGAACTTTGGTATGAAGTAAAATGCAGCTAAAGGTAAACCCTCTGTACCGATTCTGGGTTCTTGACGAAGACTTTGGTCCGTCCCATCTGGTACTGATCGTTATCCATGTTGACTGACCGGAGCAGATGGAGGACCCCCTGCTGCTCTGGGCCTCTCCAGCAGGGCCACGTTTCCGGTGTTAGAATGGCATATCTATTGTCGGAAAGATAAAACGCACATGCAAGATTTTTCAGAGATTTTCTTTGGGGGCACACAAAAGGTGAAGATGTCTCAAAAGTAAAAAAAAAAAAAAAAATCACCTCATTATAAACTTATTGAAGACCCTGCGGTATGCGAACCCAGCTCGTCGTACTCGGATGTTTTCTCGCAGCCCGAGGTATTCAACTTGATGCTTCACCCTAGAATCAAGTCAAATATTGGTTTAAATGAGGCAGAGTCTCCTGCTGTGTCTTATTGCATGACAGTGAGTCTGCAGACCTGCTCTCCTCCCAGTCTTTGGGCCTTTTCGTCTCGTTTGGTTTGATACAGCGGATGTAGTGAGGAGTGCACTTCATCAGCGTGTTCACCAGTTCGTTCGCTTGTCTCTGTCAGAAACATTGACGCAAAGCATAAGCTTTACCTTTGTGCGATGTACTGCAGATCCAGAGGATGAACCCATACCTTGATCTTTGAGCCTGCTGTGGTCGGCCTCCCCTTCTTGTCTGTGTTCAGGTTTTCAGGGAACAAGCTCCGGATGAAGCCACTGGAGGAACAATTTCACTTTTCAATGCATGTTGCTATTGAACGTGGCACAAGTGGAAGTGTTTTATTGCGAAACAAAACTTACAATTCGCTACTTTGCATGAGCTCGATGAGGTCGGGGAAAAGGACGTCTCGATTTCTCTCACAGAAGCCGTTGATATCATACGACACCTGAGTTTACACAGCAAACATGATAAACCCGTTGACGTGACTCACATCTCAAACACACAAGGCTGCCAGCGTGTTGCTCAAAACTCAAAGAAATATCCGCTACAGCTTTAACTACGGTAACGTTAACTAACACACCTTCCCGGCATAGTGATGTATGACAAAGCCGGAGTTCCAGCTGTTGAAATGTTCATGGCTTCCCACTGCCGCCTGCAGTTTCTGCAGCAGAGTGCCGTCTGCACCCTCTCCTTTGGCATGCATGGTGGCACACACATCATCCAGCACGCTCATGATACCAGGAGGACTCTGAAAACAGGTGGCATTTTAAACAGTTTTCTGAAAATATTCATGAGCTTCTTGTCATTAGAGGTGTTTTAATGAACAAAAATATTTCACTTATTATTACACAGCATAAGTATTTACTGGAAGCGATAAGATAATATAAATAAAAAACACTAAGTTGTCTGAGCTACATTCAAAAAGAAAATAAAAGTAGATTTTCTGTATTGAGTATGAGCTTACCAATTTATTTTCAATAAGGTCACACACAATCTTGTTGTTGAAGTACTCAATCGGTGTCCATTTAATGCCCTCCTGAACATACTCTTCCTAAAATATATGAAAGTGGTTTAAATGTTGCTGTTTTATTCATTTATTATTTATTGTTTGTCATATGCAGGTTAACACAAGATCAATAATGCAATGAAATGTTCAGAATGAGAAGAATCGATTTGACTCGCTTAAAACAAGAAATATTAAATAAAGCATGCAATACGGGTACAAAATAAAGTACCAAAAAAGTGAAAAAGAAATACAGTACTGTATAATATTTACAAGGTCCAAAAGCAAAACAGTAAACATGGCAGAATATAATGGTGCAAGTAGGGTGAATTAGTATAAATAAGTATTTCACAGTAACATTGAGATTAATTGAATTGTAATGGTAAGGTGCCAGCCCAAGCTACCATGAGGCCCTAAGCAAAATTAGGTTTGGGGCCCTCTATTTCTGCTAATAATGTGGATTACTGCAATCAAAAGTCAGACGAGCAGATCATTCACCCACCTAACAAACTCACTGCAACGCTGAGCGTCCTGTTTAAATTATTCTATAAGTGTAAATCATGTGGTTTAAAAGTAAGAAAAGAAAAATAAACACTAGTATGCAATGTATTTTACAACAAAAGTGACATATGCTTCATTATCTTTGGTTCCAAAGACCAACACCAGTAATGTTCAAAAATAATTTGTAGTGCAAGATCAACAACAAACAGATAATAGATGCATAAAAATCAATTAAATTGTGCAAAACAGAGAAAATAAAATAAAATAAAAACAAAGTAGCGAGGAAATTATTAATGTAAATAAACAATTACTTGAAACCACGTAAAATGGTAAAAAAAATTAAAGTTGGATAATTAATTCTTAAAACTACCGTATGTACATGTATGCAATTTGTACAAGCTGATCTTAAACTATTAAACAACTTTTACAGACACATTGGAGCTGTTTATGTTACTTATTCCTTAATACTTTACGAACTTCCTAAAACTCATGCTTCTACTGAGGGGGCCCCCTAGTGGCCCCGGGGCCCTAATCAGCTGCTTAGTTGGCGTATGCCTTGTGCCGGCCCTGGCTCACGTGACATACATGATACAGCCACATGGTGCAGCAGCAATAAACGTTAGGTGTCACAGATGTGGCTTGGTGCAATATTATTGCCAGTTGTTTAGTATTATTATCAAGTGTTCGGTAATCTGACCGCTTTATCGCTACACCCAGATTAAATACCTCCTTAAAGTGGAGACAAAAAGATCAGTAAAAAAACAAAAACTGTAGTTACCTGTTCAGCTTTCAGCGTGAGTTCAATGAAGATCTGCTGGAGTTTCTCGTTGACAAAGTTTATACAAAACTGCTCAAACCCATTTCTCTACAGAATAAAAAAAAACAACAACACGGTGTCAGGTTGTTGCTTGAACACCCCGTAAAACTATTGCTTTATATTTTAGTGGCTGCCTGTATAACATTCTGTATGACTGTAGCGCACCCACCTGGAATATCTCAAAACCATAAATGTCGAGCACTCCAATACTGAACTCTTCATGAGGTTTCTGAATGGCTCTGTTTATGGCCTGGTGCAGACAGAGCCAGGAGGAAAGGGACATGAATTGAAATACTCATAAACAAAACATCAATAATTCACTTTATTTAGTTTGTTGTGGCTGCAACTGTATAAAACAACTACCTCTACTAGATAGTCAAAAAGGCGTGCATAAAGGGCTTTGGCCAAGGCGTCCCGTGTGTAGGTGGCCTGCTCCTGGTTGAGCGTCACGTTAATGGATTCAGACTTCCCGCCCCACTTTGAGTCCATCTTTCGACTGGTCAGCTTGTCTTGAAGACGGTTATGGTCGATGCCCAGCAGATAGGCGGGGAAGGCGAGTACTGGTCAAGATTTTAAAAAAAGTTGCATGTGAATGACAAGAAATTACACTGAATATATTAAAAATAAGACTGTAAAGACATTTATGTCACAGTCGGTGTTTGATTTATTCATTTAGTCCCTTGAGTTAATCTTTTAGTTGGATGTTATCTTTCTGCTCCTGATGATTTAACTCATGTTCCCTTTGTCAGTTCTCAATTTCCTCCTGAGTCGGCCTCCTCAGTTGGTATCATTTATGTTCTTTGTCAGCCTTTTGTCTTTGTTTGTTTGATAAACAAATTTGATTTTACTCGAGCTCCCCGTGTCTGCCTGCACCTGGGTCCAACCAGATCGAGATAATCTAGGATTAGCTTCAAAAACAGGACCGGAAAATACCTAGTGTAAATGCAAACAAAAACTTTCTGCAACACGTGGAACCAAATAGTTGTATTTTACGTGAACAAACAGTATGAGTGCTGAACGCTGAATCAGTTGAATCTGAGTTGTTAATGCTAAAATAAGCTAAATACAGTACTAGCTAAAAGTTCAAAGAAGTACAACGCTAACTGTAAGCTAAAAGGAATAGGATTATGGCTGAAAACCAAGGGTCAAAACTATAGAGAAAAGCTTAAAGTAGCAACATTCTAGCTAAAAGCCAAACATAGCAATATGGTAGCTTAACGCTAAAAGTAGCCAAAGGTTAGCTAAAAGTGAAATAATTATTATAAAATTTAAAAATTAAGTCTGGTCTTCTGGACATTCAAATGTCTTTGAATGTCCAGAGGACCAGACTTAGATTTTTTTAGATTTTTCTACCTGGATTATTGAGCATGCATCAGCGTAATTATAATAATAATGTGCTATGTGTCGTCATCATTGTATGTTCTCTGCATTTAACCCATTGCACCTGGTTGAGGGTCACGTTACACCCAGGTGGAGCAGTGGGCAGTTATGCAAGCGTCCGGGGAGCAATTAGGGATTAGGTCTTGCTCAGCACGACGTGGGAATGGCTGGGGATCGAATCAAAACTGGGACTTTCAGGTCCTGAGTCAGCTACCCTAACTCTCATCTCGGCCCAATGCAGTGTATTGAAGACCTAATGTGTTTATATGGGGAAAAAATATTTTAAAATACAGTTAATTTTGAAAAGTAGCTTGGTGATCATTGCTGCAATCTTGTAACTCTGAAGCTGTGGGTTTGAGCCAAAAGGTGGTGTCAGGAAGGGCAATCAGCATAATAACAGTTGCCAATTTTTTTTGTGTGAGTTTGCTTGCTGTGTTGACCCCCAAAGAGGGGAGCAGCCAAAAGGAAACTTTTTTGAAAAGTATAAAATGTACTACAAACGAAAGTCATCTCCTGAATGAGCTGAACGCTTTGACGTGTGAACGATCCTAACAGCACAAAGTCCAGAAATAGTTTGTTTAAACATAAAATAAAATGGGAAAACAGTAGTTTTCTGTAAAACGATGCTCAGTGAGTGTAAACACCAATAATATGTTGAGCAGGGACCCCCTTGGCAACACAAGGCAAAACGGAAGAGAACTTGTTTGTGTGAACGTTTTATCAATTAGCTGAGATTCCGCCAACGGATTGCTTTCTCCGTGAGCTCTAATTGACTCGAATCCTCGTGGGGAGCACGAGCGCACGCGTCTGGAGGAAGAGTCTAAAGGTGTTTGACTCACGGTCTGTGCTCTCCACCTGCCCATAGTTGCCCGTCTCTATGAAGCTGATGTTCCCCAGGTGGAGGATACCTGCAGTGATCTGCAGCACCTGAGTCTGGATGTCACCTGGGATGCCGATCACCTGCATGGCCTCCTGGAAATACAATGAGGGGAGTGCATGGTAACAGCTCATATTTCTACCACAAGCGTAATCACAATAGATAATTTTTTTCCACACATTTTTACTTATTTCTCTTACTAAAACTGAAATATTGTGCTATTTTACAACACGTCACTGTGTACTTCTATTATAGGCTCAAATACTTTTCGGTATTTTAACTGTTTGAACTAAAACAACAGGCAGAGTTTGAGATTTTTGACAAGAATGTTAAATTTACTTTACAATTCCATTTTACATAACAAAAACAACTGTAAAAAATAACGTTTTCTCTGATAAATTCAGGTATAAATCTTAGAAGTTAGTTTAATTTTGGATTGTTTATTTAGAAAAGTTGTTTTAAAAGTATTACAGTGAAATGAGCCATGGCATTAACAAGGCCTAGTTTGGTGCATAAAATGAAAGAAATGGGTGAAAGCAGAGGAATTAAACTCCAGCTGGAACCTCAAAAAGTATTTTAGCCACTGGGTTTGATCATTGGTAACATCGATAAATCATAGTATGTTTAGACAAGTTTATGATGTTATTTTTGTTTGTTTTGTGTTTCTTGACGTCACAAAGTAAACCTGTAGTTGTGTATTAATTGTGCATAGAAACACCAGACCATCTCCTTTGGCTGTTTTGGGCCCTAAAACTAATAATATTTTACATTTCCTTATACTTCAGAGAGGACAACCATTTAAAAGGGGTTTATCTAGCTCAGGGGTCTGCAACCTTTACGATCGAACGAGCCATTTCTGCCCCTTCGGTGTCTAAATTAAACGTGTTTGGAGCCACAGTACCTGCTACAACTGGGATTCTCAACTGGTGGCCCACGGACCACTTTAAGTTTCTTGGAGGGCGCTTTTCTGAACAGTAGGGGTGATTTTATAAGACTTAAAATATCTGATGATTATTAACATTTATTGTTTTTTTTTATCTTATTTACATTGACAAAATAAACGACGAGATCCTTGTAAAGAAGGAAAAAAACAATACAGTTTCTGCACAATTTCTAAAAACTAAAGTTTATCAGGTTATGTGATTTTTTTAATTGTAGAAAAATTATTAATACTACTTTGAAGAAATAAAGCATAAAGTGAAACTGAGTATGTTTTATTCCTCGTAATGTTCCTAGTATTCATATATTTGCAAAAATAATTACAGGAAAACTGCTAAAACTAGTCTTTTTAGTTGTTATAACAGCCAATAAAATTCATTTTTATTTCAGTTTTGGTCAAAGCTTGAAAGAGCTGCTGCAGAAGGACCAAAGAGCCACATGTGGCTCCAGAGCCACAGGTTGCAGACCCCTGATCTAGCTTAACATGTTTGGGTCTTTTATTATTTGTTGACAAGAATAAATGACAAGGCAAAAGAGACAAATGAATAAAAATTTTAATTGTAGAGTGGATTAATGGAGCAAGACATACAGATTTTTTTTTTTTAAGTACTGTCTGTTAGCTTGCAGAAGTCATAATCATGTAAATGGAGGTCAATTTAATATAAACTAGAAAAATGAGCATTTTTCTGAGAAAATGCAGTGTTACTGTTGAGTGAATGCTAAAGTTTGTTGGTGGTTAAACTGGAATAATAAAAGCTAAAATTAGCAAAACAGTCGGTAAAGGCTATTATTAGCAAAACGGTAGTTACTGGCCAAAATTAAAAACTGAAATGAACTGGAAAGCCGCTAAAAAGCTACATTTATCAGCAGTAGCTACATGCTAAAACCAGTAAAACAGCTGCCAAACAATAAAATTAAAGCAATTTTGCTATTAAATTTCCAAAAACACAAAGGCTTTGAAGAGATTTCTAAGAAAAAAAACAGATTGTGAATAAAGTAAAAAAATGTCTAGCTTTAATATGTTACTAAAACCAAACATCAAAGCTGTAATGTTCTGAGCGGGCTGTACGTTTTGGTATCCAAAACTTAAATAAATGAAAGTAAAATGGTAAATGGACTGTACTTATATAGCACTTTCCTATCAAAATACTCAAAGTGATTTACACTGCAATCTGCGTACTCATTTACCCATTTATACAACACTACTATACCTGTACAGATAAAGATCAGTGCTTTATCACATTCATTCACCAACTGGACACACATCATCACACATCAAAGCATGCTAAAATACAGTAGTTATACTCCAAATAAATTACTATGTGTTAACGATTGACAGGTGTGTTATTGTACGCTCTTCACTGACGTCATCAATATGGGACTATTTAAGGCGTCATGATTGAGCACAGCTGTCTCTGGTCTCTGATCTGTAATGGATCGGTTGTTTGGAATAAACCTCCCGATGTGAACGAATTGTGGATTGTGGATTTGTCCGACTTTTCCTACCCTTAAGATGACAACACCAACACTATGAAAATGGAAAATACTAGTGAAAATGCCTGTTCTGCTAAAACAGCATTCAGAGCTTTCCACAGTAAATACCATAGTTTCCTGGAAATCTTTGCTGTCATTGGTCCCATCCACCTTGTAGGTCCCCGACTGGTTGAGGTAGTAGTAATAGTCTGGAGTCATGATGCCCAGGCTTTCTTTCTGCTGAGCATTGGTACCCTCTATCAGCTGAAAGACCACACAGTACAAGTACACAAAATATCAAACAAAGAACTTTGTCATGGGCATGGTCTTGCTCTTAATGCAGCACTCAGTGGGTTTTGACACAGCTGATGGCGCTCTGTCTGTGCTCATCCGTCGCTGACCTGATAGTAAATGTGGAAGTTCCTCTCGCTCTCATTCTGGCTCACCACCCTTGACTTCTCCAGCAGGAAGTTTGAAATTTTGCCACCGTCTGGCTCTCCGCCTCTGCTGAACTGAATTTCGAAGTATTTCCCCTGGTAGATGCAAGATAAAACCAGTACTCAATTTGTGACAAACAGGCTTGTAAGACTCGTGGTCCACTTTGACCCCAGTGCAGCAGGAGGGTTGACATGTTTCATCATACAATTAAACTCACATTGACTTCAACAAGGACAGAGCATAAAACATAAAACACTGCACACATACTAAAAAAGCAGATCACAAACAACAGTTTATAGAGGAGAAATAACACATTTAAAACTACGTTATTAATTGAAAATGTGTAAATTGTCAAACTTCAATGAAATATGTTTTTCAGTATTTTGCGGCAATAACATTTCTTAAGAAACATTATTAATGATGTAAAAAAACGAAAGCAAATAAGCAAAATAGTTAGGTATTTAATATGTTCAGACCCTTTCCATGAGCACTGAATGTAGATTGGGAAACCAAAACACATTGAAAGTTTTTGATTTATTTGGAGATAAAAATATTTTCCTAAAAACACTGTGAATGTGCCATCTTTGCAGAAGCATAGTAATATCATTATTTGCAGACAACTGGTAATGAAAAGCCTTGCTATGTTTAGATAGTGCATTATTATCAAACCAATAAAAAGCAAAGTCCTTAAAACAGAGCCTTGTGGTACACCCACTGAGCAATTTAAAACTTTTATTTTTAACCATTAACATTAGGAGTTGGGATCCGATGTGGTTCAATCAATGCAAATCTTTATCAAATAAACATCTACATATGATTTATTTGTACAAAAGTGTATGCTTGCATGGAACAGCGGTGACACAAACTGAATCTCTGATGCTTCATTACAGGAAACGGGAAATTGATGTCTGGTGTTAGAGATGCACGGGTGAAAGATGATGTGGTTTATGGGTGTGAAGTTAGTTCCTCTGAACCCCACCATTGAGAAACTAATGAGGTTTCAAGGGTGTGTGAATAAACAGCATAAATAAGATTACTTTTACTTTTAGCTAGCTTTTTGCTCCTTTCAGAAACCATTTTGCACATTACTTCACATTATATTAAACATTACTTGACAATCTAAAGTATCTGCATTTAATTACTAATTATAAAGTCATGCTGCATGACTTATAAGTTGATGATGAAAAAGATAACCAAAACATGTGAACTTCAGTGGAGAAAAAAAAAAAAAACGCCTGCATGAGCTCCTGCATCGTCGATCTTACGTACAAAGCGACTAGAGTTGTTGTTTCGGACAGTTTTGGCGTTCCCAAATGCCTCCAGCAGTGGATTTGATTGCAGGATGATGTCTTTTACATGCTGCAACAGACACAGTGATGAAGAGTAAAGAAAAAAAACTACAAACTAAACTTCGCGAACATTATTTGTGAGTGATTTTGAACCGATTCGTTAACTCTACCTGCACTTTGGAACCACCTCCAGATACTTTGGAAATGTAGCCCATGATGTATTTGGCAGCCACTGTCTTCCCTGCACCGCTCTCACCGCTGCCAGAAAACCACAACATTATGAAAAGTTGGAGAAAAATATATGACTTTTCCACAAACTACACAAACACACAAGACAAGAAAGCACCAAATATAAACCACACAAGGAACACAAGAAGACGTGGTGTTTTCTGTAAAAATGCAAGACTTTGCTGAAATGTGCTGGAGATGCTGAAACTGAGCTGTTAAAACTAAATGAAGCTTAACATGAGCTAAAAGCTAAACGATACAGAATACCTACTGAAAGCTCAAAGAAGCAAAACAATAGCTAAAATGAAGCAACATTCTAGCTAATTATTTTTTATTAATATTTATATTCTAGCTACCTAACAAGTGTTGACGTACGTATCAAAATATACTAGCTTAAAGCTAAAAGTATCAAATGAAAAGTATCAAAACTTAAAGTTAAAATAAGCAGAACACCAGCTAAAAGCTAAAAGTAGTGAAACATTAGCTAAAATCTAAATTTAGCAAAAGTAGTAGGTCAAAGTAGCATAATGCTATCAAAAGATAATGCTTTATTTCATGTCATTTATTGGACATGGTCATTTATTTCTTGTTGCTGTGCTCATTCGTACCCATCTGCTCACACAGGCTCATGTTCGTGCTGCTGTTGGTTGGAGCATTGTTTTGTACTGTTAATGTATATTCTTATTTTAGCGTATTTCATAGATCTCCTTACTGTTTTTCTTTACAATTTGTATTTTTGTCGGATGTAAATGGGACCCTGTACATAGTTTCGTTCCACCTCATGTACCACATGTGATGTGAATGACAATAAAAACATCTTGACCTTGACCTTGAAAGGATAGTGGCCTTGTGGTACATGCAGCAGAATGGTAGCAAAAAGCTAATTTTAGCAACAACAACAACAACAACAAAATAGAGCAGCTTTCCTGATGCAGATTTCAAACACATCACTGTTCTTGAAGGAACTGAAGAGATTTCAGTGTATTTCTACTTGGAAAATATTTGTAAGTAGAGTTTGAGACTTTGTGACCTCACTGACTATTCCACGCCTTGCTCTTGGAGTGATCTTTGTTGGTCCACCACTCCTGGGGAGGGTGACAACGGTCTTAAATTTCCTACATTTGTACACAATCTGTTTAACTGTGATCCAAACTCTTTACAGAGGGTTTTGTAAACTTTTCCAGCCTGATGAACGTCAACTCTTTTTCTGAGATCCTCTGAAATCTCCTTTTGTTCGTGCCGTGATACACTTCCACAGACATGTTGTGAAGAGCACTTTGATTGTTCGTTAAATCAAACAGGGTGCCCACTCACAACTGATCATCATCCCATTGATGGAAAACATCTGGCTCCAGTTTCGCCTTCAAATTAACTGCTGATCCTAAAGGTTCACATACTTTTGCCACTCAAAAAATATGTATAATTTGTTTGTCTCATTTGTTTAACTGGGTTCTTTTTATGTATTTTTAGAACCTGTGTGCAAATCTGATGATGTTTTAGGTCACATTCATGCAGAAATATAGAAAGTTACACAGGATTCACAAAACTTCAAGCACCGCTGTAAAATAAAAACCGTCATAGCATCCGTCTCCTGAATGAGCTGAACGTTGCATAAATGGTTCAAATAGCACAAAGCGTCTAAAACAATAGAGTGAAAGCACAAGGATAACAGCAGAATAAAAACCAGTGTGAGGTTAAAACTCACCTAATAATAACGCACTGATTCTCGCCATCGATCATCATGTTCCTGTACATGTTGTCAGTCAGGGCGTAGATGTGAGGTGGGTTCTCATACTGGGCCTGCAGAGGAACACAGCTGAGGTCACGAGGACGGAGTAGACAGTGGCAGGAAGAACCCCTGCGCCGCGCACGCCACAAGTCTGCAGACACTACAGAGACGTTTACTCACTGCGCCCTGGTAGAGTTCGATCTCTCTGTCAGTGAAGTAGGGCATTTGTTTAAACGGGTTCACGGAAATCAGAACAGAACCGATGTAGGTCTGAGGAGAACAGTCAAGGATGGCTTCATCTGTAATGTCGTCATAGTTTGGCCAAAGCTGAGAATCATTTCCTGAAGGCTTCTGATCGAGCAAGAGCTTTGCTCGGCGTATTGTTAGTGCTTAGTGTTCTTAGTTTAGCGTATTTCTTAGTTCATATCTTAGACCTCATTACCGTACTGTTTTTCTTTACAATTTATACTTTTTTTTTGGACGTAACTGGAACCCTGTGTACACAATTTCTTTCCACCGCATGTGGTGTGAACGACAAAGAAACGTTGACTTTGACTTTACACGGAGTCAATCAAATTTTAAATGGCTGCCACACCGAAATATCTAAATATCCATCTACATTTTAGACGTGCTTTGTGCTTATGTTTTCTAACACATAGACACTTTTATACACGTCAAAGTTCATGCTCGGTAATCCAGGTTATAATGTTCAGTCAGGTCGTCTGGACTTTTTTAGATGTTTAACTCTGATAGCATACTGTAATTATTTTCAATGATCAACTTTTATTCACTTAATAACAATGCAACTTTATTTTTATTTTTTATTTTTTATTTTAAAGATCAAATATATATATTTGATCCAGGACGTTTATCTCTGAACTCAAATGTAAAAAAGTTATTTTTATCTGCAGAACTCTGGCTGGGTAACAGATGTCACCACCCGCAGAGCAAGCTGAAATGTGGGTGGGGAAATACTAGTTATGCCTTCTTTTAAAAATTACCTTAATATTTACTGAAAACATGGCATTAGCAATGATCCTCCGTGCTTTACTGTAAGTCTGTAAAATAATCTGAGCGTGCAAGATTTTCTTAAGTAAAACTCTTACCGCAGGCAAAACTTCACCTCTCAGCTTATCCTGCTTTAAAAATTATTTTTAGTTCAGCTGATCGAGCTGACCGAGCCATGGCTACTTTGTGATTTTAGATAGAGTAAAACATATTTAATTCATTCAAATTTGTACAGTTTTAAAGCCTAATTTATTAATTGTGGTCCATTTTGCTTATAATGTTTTAAAAAAATCATATTTTTAATGGAAATTTCCACAGTTTCAGATGGTGCCAACATGTGTCACAGCTGACTTTAGTTTCAAACACGACAGCTCGGAGGATACAAAAATATAGTCGTCCATGTATCTCTTCTTGAGGTTTTCCACAATGGCATCCTCGGTGATCTTGGAGAGCAGGACCATGTCGTCCACTCCGCTTTGCTTCACATTTTGACTCTGCCAGTGGTACTTTGCCTGAAGCACACAGCAGAACACAGAAAAAAACAAAAAGAAAAGAAAAATAAGAAAAAACTCAGCATTCACATGACTTCCAATGCCAAAATGCTCCATTGAAAGAATAATGAAATTTGTAAATTGCTTGATCTGTTTAGTGAACTTCCCATATGGAAGCAACAATTCTGAGAAAACAGTTATTTTACTTGCAGATGCAGATGAATCAAAATCCTTCCCAAAGTATTCAAGTACAAGAACTGGACTGTAAAGCCCAGAAAACAAACAATTATGACTATTTCTAAAAGATGAAAAAAATTAATTATTATTTAAAATATGAGGCGATTTAATAGTTTTGCACAGTACTGCATATGAGCATGTTACACATCTTCAGGAATGCAATAAATACTGAACAAAATACAAAAAGAAAGTAAATAAACAAAGAAAAATATGGAAAAATCATAAATGATGAAGAATAAAAACAAGGATTCTTCAAAGCGGTTTGACAAACATGGGCATTAACTGCAGTGAATCATCAGTAAACACATGTTTGGCATCAGTGAAGACAATTTTTTTTTTTAATTATTACCCGAACGCGCTGTGGTTTTCATTGCAGGAAGCTGAGTTTGGTGATGTGATGTGAGGTGATGTGATTGGCTAATAAAGCCTTCCGACATTGTTTAAAAATATTATAACATAGCTCATCACTAAAAGGCGAAAGGTGTGTTTGTGAAATATTTTGCTAACAAACAGGCACACGAACATTTAGCAATGCCTTTAAAACTGATTAACTTTTGTAGCTAATCTAACTTTTAACATGGCTGCCACATCCACCTGATAAAACACTAACAGTCCATGTTACAAGTTTTGTGCTAAGGTTAGGTGTGTTTGTAGCTAAGAGTCATTCAGAACTCTAAATATTACACACTGTGCATTATATTTGCTTAAAACTTTTGCATCAACTGTTGGAGTCTTAGTCTGTTAGTAAAATATTACTTGTACAATTGAGCAGTTTTTAATTACTCGTATAGCATGTCATTAATGGACGTACAGCTGCAGCTGATTTCCACATTCAAGATGGCCACCACAGTTAATCCACCTTAGTTAACACAAAAATGTCTACAGCTCGGTCAGCTTTACAGATACTCAAATTTTTACTTGTAATGGTTCCAAATGCTAAAAATTGGAGAAATGCAAAAGTCAATAGAAGAGTCCCTTTGTGGAAAAAAAAAGTTTGATGAATGGGTTATTATTGAGGTTATAAAACATTAAAATAACTTACAAAATAGTTAAGTTATAATTAATATATACAACACATAGGTAAGCATTATTAGCATTAAAAGAAAGTTTGCTTTTTACATTTAGTTTAGTTAAAAAACCAAGGAACTAAAAAAAAAAAAAAAAAGTTTACCTGATTGAATAAAGTTTATGAACAGAGTTTTTAAAAAAGATGATTAATGCTCAGTAAATCAGTGTTTACAACTTTGTGAATAACTTGTTAAGGAAGCATTAATAAATCCTTTATAGAGGGGTTCTTACTGGGAAGTGGCACAAACTAAAGGAAGTAAACATTTTATTCCTGTCCCAGTTTTTATTTTATTTATTTTTTGTCAGTTGGGTAAATTACAATAAAGCTGTGTTAAAAAAGAAACGTTTAGCACTTTTCTATCTGTAAAGAAGTAATATAGTCTATGTCATGTTTATGCCTCTTCATGCCATGATCCGCTGCTCAGTCCCTCTGCCACGCCCCCTTTGTGCACGCAGCTTAATCAGCGCTCATGCCCTGCACCTGTTCCCCTCACTATTTAAGATCCACTCTCACTCTGATTCCCGACCAGATTATCGCACCCTTCTTGGTTTAAGATATCCAGTCATCTTATTCCTGTTCATTTTCACGCCTGATTCTCAAGCCTTGTTCTTTGGATTCGACATCACGCCTCGTCATCTGGATGTACCGCTCTGCCTGCTCCTCGTCTGACTCTGCTCTGTCCATCTGACCCTGGTACGACTACGTTTTCTGCCTCACGGATTTTGGATTTACAGATTACCCCTTTGGATTTGTTATTGGACTTCTGACTCCCTGTGCTTGACCCCTGCTTCACCTTTTGGACCACGACCCTGCATTGCCTCACTGTCCACATCTTTAAAGGCCTCCCTCCAGCTGCCTTCCCACCAGTTGTGGTGACATCATAACTTCAAGCTCTGACAGGTGGCTCTTACCCCACCTGCCTGTGGAGACGTGTTCCCACAGCTGGATCCTGACTCCCACCTGCGGCTGCAAAATCAACGTGTTTTTCTTGTTTTTACACTCTTGTTGTCTGGCTGAATTGTTGAATCCAAAAATCTGGTTCTTGACAATATAGACCAAACTAGTGAGGTAGTTTTGCTTCTGTCTGACTTATCTGTAAAGTCAAGGATCTTTAAAGGTCCTCATTGCAATATATAAAAATAAAAAAAAGGTTATCCTAAAGCACATCAAATAGTGCAGTTTGACACAGTAAAGTTTGGTGGCGTTTACTACAGTAGATTTCCAGATATAGTATTTAGATTTTTTTCATCAACCTAAAATGTGGGTCCACACTCAAACAAATCGCTCAGCTGAAACAAGGCAGAGTAAAAATGAAATTACTGTAATACCCATGCATGGATACTAGAGACTAGAGGAACAAACACAAGCAGCTTTAAGGGTTTAAGCTCAATCGATCAAGTAGCTGACAACAAAAACGTTTTAAAATTGTGTTATCTGGACCATTTTCTAAGAAATGTTTCACACCCCATCCAGAGGACTTCCTCAGTACATACATATATTATGTATATCCAGTTTCCTTTCACTTATTTTGTATGGATTATGGAATTCTGGTGTGTTTTGCATGTTAAAAGTTTACTTTTGAGATTCCAACTGGAGGTTGGCTTGAAACACAGCAGTGAAGGCGTCCTATATGGGATAGATCTGATTGGCAGGCTGTAGACTGAGGAAGTCCTCTGGATGGTGGATGAAACCTGTGTCTTAAAAAAAATTAATGAATACAAAAAACTTGTCCAGATGACACAATTTAACCCCTTTTTTTGTTATTATTTATCTGGATGATTACAACCCTTTTTCTGAATTACTTTGGCCTTGGTTGTCCTCAGGCTGTTTCTGTGAGTAGCAAGTTGGTCATCTGGCCTAAAGCATTTGATTGTTGTGCATGATTGTTTTGGATGGGTGTGTTTTGCACATGCTAAATCCCTACTTTTGAGATTCCAACATGAGGTTGGCTTGAAACACAGCAGTGAAGTCTACCTATGGGACAGATCTGGTTGGCAGGCTGTAGACTGAGGAAGTCCTCTGGATTTCTCCCTTAAAGAACTGGTCCAGATGACACGGTTTAACCTTTTTTTGTTGTTATACAGCATAATGCACCCACAAGAGACAAACAAAATGACAGCATACTTAAAGGGACACTAATGAGGGAAAAATAACAAACACTCGGGGTGATTACCGATTAGGGACAGGTGAAGGTGGCAGGTTGGCTGAAAAATATTGAAAAGGCTGACAGATGGAGAGATGACACGGGAAAATCCAAGACACTGACTGTGACATCAACCATGTTTTGCTGTTTGCAAAATATCCCATGTACCACTGGATGGACTTAAAAAAAAATGCTTTCAGAAAGTAATCCTTGGCTGTAGCTCTACATCAGATGAAGTTTTGAGTCTAATTCAAGATGGCCACCACAATTAATCAACCTTAACCGACACAAAAATGGCTGTATTTACAGATACTGAGCTAACGTTTGATGTGGTCTTAGCTGAGAGGCCTCAACATGTAGCCCACTCACAATACTGCATGAAACCGTACATTTCATTATTTTTCAAGCTGTGATAAAAACGGATATAAATGTGTCATCCCTCAGCATGAGATGATGAGTTTGAAACTCTGGCATGATGTGTGGTGGGGGATACGCATTCCTTCAAGGATGCTGGGCCTTTTAACTTCTGTGAGTTGTCGTCGTCAACAGATGAAGCTCCAGTTTGTATTACTTCACTCACCTCGGTGATCAAACTTCTCCAGGAATAAAATGTAAGTTTTAATAACAGGTGTTATAATCCTTTACCAGAAAAACAGCTTGTGACTCACTAAGCAGGCCCTAAATTAAAATCGCTGCACACTAAATTACAGGTTATAATGTAGTTTGTGATAGCAGTCAGTAAGTCTAGATCAAAAGTAAAAAAAAAAAAAAAAAAAAAAAAAAGTTGCTGCAACAAACCGGAACTTTCTAAACGTCTGTTCAAAGAATGGCTTTTCTCCTCCATTTGGAGTTGTTTCTGGTTGCTTTTGCCCTTCCTACTTCACTCTTCATGTGTCAATCAAATTACAAACAATATGAAAACAGGCAGGTCACAGATTTTCATGCAGTCTATGTCACACTTGTGACTTTTATTTTGAAGGTCGAAACAGAGGCTTTATGTTGACGCTCGGCCTGTTTGTGTGACTTTAAAAGAACGAAGCGTGTGAGATGGAGAACAAGACTTTACCAAATAAGCCTCTGCGCGTATGTTTGGATGTGTGTGGACCATTTTCAGTACAAGGAGGAAGTGTTGTGACAGAAACTGCAGGCCTCTCCTGTAGTCCACTTCCTCCTCTCACACCTCATCACTGCCTCTTGTGAAACCCTCAGTGCTGCACAAGAAACAGGGTCTCTTCCTGCACTTGCACTCAGCTCACTTCTAAAACCGTCTTGAACCAACCAAGCAGCACGCCATAACACCACATCTCTAAATGTTTATATCAAATTCATGTTTTGATGTTTATTTTAGAATCAGCACACCATTTTACCAATATAGATGTTCAATGCTACGTTCTTGTATCTGTTTCCACTTCCTTATCAGCAAAAATGTGTGTTTTCGTCCAAAAATCAGCCTCAAATCAAAGCACAACGCAAATAAATCACTTTATTTTGCTGCTTAGAGGTGTTCTCATTCTGAAAAAGAGGAAACTCACACTGTTGCTGAGAAGAAGCTGAATTTCACTAAGAAAATGTATATTTAAGCGCTTCGATGCTTCCCTTCTCGGGGCCTTGAAGCATCTTCTTTAGCTTTTAATCGAGAGCCTTGTGACATCAAATTTATTTCATAACTTGCTGTCAATTTAGAAATATTCACGCGATTAAGCTGCTAACAAAACCCCAGCACCCAAACTTTAAACAGCTACTGCTTTGATCTAAACCCGAGTTCACACAAGTCCAAAGCTGCTCAGAGGTAATGAAAGTATACTGTACCATTGTGCCAGCGAGCCTGTCCTCCTATGGTTGTCCAGAGAGTGTGTGTTTGTGTGTGTGTGCTGCTAAAACCCACAGTTTGACCTCCTCAGACTGCAGCCATCACACACAGGTGGGGGGACAGTCACAGCCAACATCAGCCAGCAAACTACAAGACATCCAGCAGAGCAGTCACAACTACTTCCTCACACTCCCACTGACAGTGTGTGTGTGTGATTCTGTGAAACAAGAACTGCTCTCTCTCTCTCTCGCACACACTCACACACACGGTGATGCACATGCTCACCACACAAAGCTCATCAACTACTTCTGTATTTCTGTCATGCTCAGAGCCCGTCAGGCGTTTAGGTAATGACAGGTGACAGTGTTTGTCGGCTGCAGGTATCCAAGTTGTGCACCACAATTAGCCGGGGCCGATTGTTGATGGCAACGACGACCACAGGGGGGGTCATTATCTGCAGCGCGTTGCCAAATGATGGGTGTTTCAGTTCAGCGAGCTGCCGCCTCCACCCAGGCTGTGGTTGCTTCATGAGGTGTTTGTCTTTTCAGAGAGTTCTGCTGCTTCCAACACATGTGCACAGGAAGAGTGTGTGTGTGTGTGTGTGTGTGTGTGTGTGTGTGTGTGTGTGTGTGTGTGTGTGTGTGTGTGTGTGTGTG
>JAVCKU010000093.1:6105146-6115867 GCA_032273985.1 Hypsolebias coamazonicus
CTCTGACACAATTTTACTCTAATTTTCAGCAAACAACTAATAGTTTTTAAGTGTTAATCTCGGGTTGTCAGCGGTGATGCGTAACATATGCGACGCGTCAGCGGTGACACATAATAGGTGAGACTTGTTTATGGATTTTTCCAAATTATTGGACAAAATTGGACAATGCGACTTATACGGCGGTGCAACTTATACGGCGGAAAATACGGTATGCTGCTTTAAATGGTTTGGGTTTTTTTTTTTTTTTTTTTTTTTTTTTTTTTGTTATGCGCTGCAACAAATCATGTACGGCAAAATTAAAATGGACAATTTAAAGCCATACATCTGCTGATTTGTAATTAAAGGTAATTATCATCCGTCCTACCGATGACCCCGCAGGACCGGCCCTTGTACTGATTGCGGAGTGATGACCTTTTGTAAACCACATGAGGACGCCCCTCGGCTCTCTCCCCCCTCTCTATCGTCGTCTGGTTATCTGGTGAGACAAGGGGTTCAATCAGGTACTCCTCTCCCCCTGCAACAATCACCCCCTGCTGTGAAAGACACATATGGAAAGCAAATAAATTCAAAATCAATAAATATGGAGGAAGTATACAAAGGTACAGAATAACAAGGACATTTATTATTTTGCTCATGAATATTGAAGCTAAAGAGCAAAGCTTCGGCTCAAATGAGCTAAAACTGGCCTTGAAGAACAAGTTCAATGGGACTAGTTTACATCCATCATTATTGATGGATGGAAATTATAGGTAATTTGTTTAACTCTTCGTGCCCGGTTTTTATGGAGCATCAAAGTGCTCAAAATTAAATAAATAAATAAAGCATTATGAAATAAGTATCTAAGCTCATTATTATGAAAAAAATGATAATATTTTTTATTCTTTTATTTCATCCTTGTGTTTTTCATGATGGCTTATTTATTTCATAATGCCATTTTTAAGCAGAATGACTTCAGCTGTCAATCAACGTCAGTGGCTTGGACCTGCACGCCCACTGGCTGATCCTTCACATCATGATCCATTAGTTTTCCTGCTCCCTGGTACAGCTAGCGTAGCAGCTAGCAGCGACTTGCTAGGTCAACAGTCATGAAGGATGGCAGATTGGCATGGACTTCGCTCAGCTCAGATAACTTTAGCAGCTCAAACTGAGAGGATTACATTCTCAGAAGATACAGGGGAGTGCGCACGGGAGGACTCGCTGTTTTAGTTCTTTGAATTTAACAAGATTAACACTACTTAGCTGTACCAGTGAACAGGAATTCAGGCAAACTAATGGATGCCAGTGGGAATGCACGTCCAACCCACTGACGTTGATTGACAGCTGAAGTAATTCTGCTGTAAAGTAGCATTATGAAATAAAAAGCCATTATGAAAAACAAAATTATGAAATAAAAGAATAAAAATGATTTTTTTTTTATTTTGTAATTATTTTAAATTCAAATTTATTTATTTAATTTTGAGCATTTTGGTGTTCCATAGATTTTGTTCTAGTACCTAAAATAAAACGGTCTGTGCTGATTCTCAGATTTCAGTGAAGGATTGGGTAAAGAACTAAAACAAAACAAGAAGACAGGTGATGACAACCAAACTCGCATCCATCCATCCATCCATCCATCCATCCATCCATCCATTACCATTACCCGCTTCTTTCTTTCCGGGTCATGGGGCTCACTGGTGCCCATATCCAGCAGTCACTGTGTGAGAGGTGGGGGACACTCTGGACAGGTCACAAGTCCATCACAGGGACACATAGAGACAAACGAGACAACCATTCACTCTCTCACTCGCACCTAGGGTCAATTTAGAGTTACCAATCAGCCTAACATGCATGTTTTTAGTCTGTGGGAGGAAACTGGAGCACCCGGAGAAAACCCACACATGCACGGAACGAACATGCAAACTCCATCCAGAAAGATCCCTGGCTGAGATTCGATGTGGTGACCTTCTTGCTGAGAGGCAACAGCTCTACCAACTGAGCCACCGTGCCACCCACGACCAAACTTATTGAAAAAAAAAAAAGACAAAAACAGGAGGGTGAATTAGATTAGAAAAGTAACGACAGGAAATAAATGACTGAGAAGAGACCATAAAACCCCAAGAAAGACCAGAAGAAACCAAGCTGAAGATAATAATGCAATGAATAACAGCTGAGTGGCAATGAGGCTGACAGAAACCAGGATTGACAGGAAAAGTGGACAAAGAAACAGGAACAACTAAAATAAAAACAGGAAGTACGCTAACAGAATAAGAGACTAGGTCAAAGACTAGTTCCATGGAATAAAGTAACCAAAATGGTACTTTACAAAAAAGAGAGAGAATTACATAAAAGCTTAAGGTGAAACACTAAACCCTAACTTTAGTGTATTTAATATTTTATTAATTAAAATATCCAATTTTAAAATGATCAACATTGCAATTTATCCTTAATTTTACAGGGCGTCTGGTAAGTTTCACAAGTTGGTGAGTGCAGCACAAGTCTGCAGTGACACGAGGTTAGAAAAGATGGGCCTGTGATTGGAAAGTCGCAGGTTCAAATCCCGGTACCGTCAGCATCAAAACGTGGGTGGAAAAGGTGAAACACCCACACCTGCCTCCACCCTCGTTCGCCCCAATCTGGGCCCCTGAGCAAGGCCCTTAAGCCCCGCCATCTGAAAAGCAGGTCTCTCTTGAAAAGGAGTTCTTGTGACTCAATGAGACTACCTGTATAAATAAAGGGTAAATGGAAAAAAATTGATTACATCCATAGTGATCTTTTGTTACACAAAAATTATTAATAACATTGTAACAACACCTGATATCATATATGACACTTTGACTGCCATAGATAACACTAACAATAAATTTTACAAACATTTAGGTGAATCGGTTGAAAAAAATATTTATGATTAATATATTTCCTCATTTTCAAAAACATGAACAGTTAGTGATCTGGCAACGTATTCAATATGTTTTTAATGACGTATTTATTCTTAGATTTTCTGAGTCAGGCATAACTGGATCATGTCCTGTTGCTCTTCCGATACCGTACCCCCCCTCGTGATGGGACCCATCCGAGTAGCGGCTCAGAACAAACATGAGTACAAACACACGAGAGAGGATGAAAGGGTGAATGAGACCGAGAAAAATGAGTGAGTGAAACAGAGAGAGATACACTAACACATCCTTTGATTCTGCTCAGACGTGTCGGTCCCGGTCAGAGCGAGTGTCTGCCCTCGACTGGCCGCGGCGGCTTTCAAAGCGCCTTTAATCTCATAATGAAGTTAGTGATGCTCTCGTGGACACACAGCGCCCACGCTGCTTCCAACAACAGTAATTACGTGTGAAGGCTTATGAACGCTTGGTGAGCACATCTGAAAAGTTATTGTGGGGCCTGCTGCTGGTGGTGAGAGGCTACACGGTGCCATGAATACAGTAGAGTGCGTTCAGCCGACAAAATGATGCGCCGCAATTGAGAAAATCTGATCAAAGGCTTCAGATGGGTGCCAACTTGGAAGCATCATCAGAGTCCACGTCTCCATTGTGGCTTGGGGAGATGACCTCATGAGAAAAATCGGAAAGAAAGGAAATTTGTGTCTTCTGCAGTGAGCGCCAAACACGCCCAAACATTATCTTAGATTTTCCATAACGCCTTGGAAGCTGACACTTTGTGGGATGTACGTGAAGGTTTCCAGGTTCTCAAACTTTACGTACAACTAAATTTTACTTTTCCTGGGAGTCTATAGAGTCTGAAAAGTTGTGTCATGTCAATACTGCAAGTGGAATTTGAAGACAAACCGTGCATTTTGAAAGTTTATTCATAACCAGATTGGTACAAAACACAAACAGCTTGTCAGTTGTTCAGTGTATTTGATATTATTAGATATTTTGGTAATAATTTGTTTACGTTGACTCCTTCCATTGTAGATTTTTTTTAAGTTTAGACACTTGAATTTCTTGTTTTACATTCAGATTTGTTCGTCAGGCTTGCAAACCATCATCCATACATCCATTCATCCATACATACAAAAACTTGTATCACACAGGTCCAGGAGGGAAACCCAGCCTTTATAGCTCTACCCAAATTTCATTGTACTCAGGTGCAATGACAGTAAAGATCCATTCTATTCTATGGATGCTCTCCAGCCACTCTAGCATGTTTTAGACTTGCTTTCCCACAGGAAAGGAACCACCTCAGCTGACTCCTTTTGATGAGGAGGAGAAACAGTTCTACTATAAATTCCTCCTGGATGGCTCTTATCTCCAAGGCTAAGCCCTGCCTCCTTATTTCAGCTGCTTGTGTCCAGGATGCACACCTAACGACCTTTATGCAACATAGATGAACTGCAAAATTAAGAGCTTCACATTTAAGCTCAGTTCTTTTTTCACTGCAAGAGACCGGAGCAAAGTCATCAGCGTGGAAGAAGTTTGAGGTCTGCAAACCACTACAAAAAAAATGCTGCAACAGGAGTTATTTAGTGCTAGTGATGCGTTCAGTACAATTTTTATGTTTCAAACACGCAATGGTATCCACAAAAGAAGACATTAACAAATATAAAAAATAATACATATTTAAAAACAATGGTCCTCTAAAGACATTTTGAAAGGTGATGTTATATTTCACACTCTGCAGTGCATAAAATTATTAAACAATTCAAGGAATCTGGAAGCATTTTTGTGCACAGGGGGCAGAGATGAAAGCACAAACTGGATAACTGTAAATTCTGATCTCTCAGATCTGTCATTCATCAACAGCTGACAGAACCACATGGGCAATAAAATACTCTAGGCAACCTTTGTTAAGCACTACAATATGGAGTTACATTCACAGCTACCACCTAAAAGTTTACTAGGCAATAAAGAAGCCTAACGTTAACTATGTCCAAAGATTAGATTTTTTTTTTCCAAGCTTGAGGCCATGTTGGATGGAAATTTGTACTGTGGTTAGAAAAAAAAAAATCAGTATTCCAAATCTTTTTTTTTTGGACGAAATGAAGATTGTAAGAAGGAACAGGAACAGGCAAAACCAAGAAACAACAAGAAGCTCAGCCAAAGAACAGAGAAAAACCCTGAAGCATGTCACTGGGAAGGATGATTAGTGAGTGAAAACAGCTGTGCTGATTACAAATGAAGGACGGGTGAGCATGAAGCTGGAAGCAGGGACAACTGATGACATCTGTAAGGCTAAGATGTTACGAGAAGCACCACACAAAAACTAACACAAAGACTCCAAAGCATTGACAATATGATATCCTCAATGCAAAAACCATTTAAATTGAGAAGAATGGAAACCCGCAAAAAGATATAAAACAAATAAGCTTGTATTTTGTTAGTAGCTGCATTAAATATTTTACATTCTCTATAGTTGGCCTTTTGTTTGCACAAATAAAAGCTCAGAGTATGAAAAGCCTCCTTGGAGATGACTTAGCTTTGAGGTAAGCTTTAGAGACAAGACCAAAAAGACCACAGTGGTCAGTACAGTTTAGGATTAAGGCTCACAGGAGGATTCAAATGTCACGCTTTGAAGTAGGATTCAGGAGTTGCTGATCCCCAACTTGCTGCATCAGCGCTGCAGACTTAGCTCCAGCTGTGGACGTCAGTGTGAGGTTTCAGTCTTACCAGGCCGTTGCAGTTGCTCAGAGCCACTTTGCTGGAGTGCGGCTGGTCTTGGAGGTGTCCCGTGTAGTGACAGTGGGGGGAGTAAGGGTGACTCCAGGCTAATCTGCCCCTTTTCCAGTACTCTACCCTGAACTGCCGAGACAAAAGAGCCCCCTGCAGCGTCAGGTTCAGCAGGAAGTTGTTTTGAGATGTGGACAGCTGGTAGAAGAGCTAAAAAAAGAAAAGCAGAGTTGTACAAAGATGTCTAAACAAAACACAGATATAATATTAATATATAATTCTCTTTAAAGCCGTAATACAGAGCCAGGCAGTCTGTCTTCAGTGCTTCGACGCCTTCTTTGGCGTTGATGAGTGTTTTCTGCATTAAGCATCTCGCCATTTGGTCCTACACGTACCGGGATGGCGATCTCATAGTGTCCCAGGCTGGACAGGAAAGCAGCTAAAGGTGTAAAAAATAGAGTAGGAATTAAATCTAAATCAAAGGTAAATAAAATAAAACCATTCCGATTGTGTGAATGCTAATGCTAATTAAGGATTCAAACAATTTTTTTTTTCTGTAGTTTTATGCTAATTAATTATTTTGGCGTGCTTTGTGTTTTTTTAGCCATTTAAATATCACAATATCAGGTCATTCAGGACTTAAATTTTGTGCCTTTAATATTTTTACAAAATCTTTAGCCATTTTTACAAATATTTTCCCAGTAGAAATACAATGGGATTGCTGTAATTCCTTGAAAAAGTGCTGTTACTTCTAGCTAGCTTTTTGCCGCTTTTAGTTCTAAGCTACCGTTCTGCTTGTTCTAGCTTTTAGTTAATCTTCTGTTACTTCAGCTTTTAGCAAAACTTTTACTTCTTTTACCTTTACAATTTTTTGGATATTTTGCTTTTAGCTTGCTTTCAATCCTTTTAGTTAGCCCATCGCTACTTTTAGCCTTCAACTAGCATTTAGCTTGTTTTTAGCTTTTAGTAACATTTGCTACTTTTAGTTATCAGCTACAATTTTAGTCTTTTAGCTAAAGGTGTGTTTTGCTCATTTTAGCTTCTAGCTAGCATTTTGCTCCATTAGGCAATCATTTTAAGCAGTATTGCTCATTTGTTGCTTTTTTTAGCTAGTGTTTTGCATCTTTTAGCTACCTTTTTTTTTGCAATGCAAGGCTTTTAAGATAAGACAAGATAGAGCTTTATCAATCTAGCTACTGTTGCTGCTTCTAGCTTTTAGCTAGTGTTTTGCTCAGTTTAATTTTTAAAGTTGTTAGCTGCTGAAGCAAACTTCAGCTGTCATTCGGCACTCAGCAGGCACTCTCCAGGTAAAAACAGCTAATTGTGTTGTTGCAGTGAACCTCTGCTGAGAGACTAAACCAGATGGCAAAGAAAAACAGACTTTGGGGGTGCTTGCCTTAAAAAAAAAAAAAAAAAAAGCCTCCATCACTCCAAGGACTCCTCGTTCGTGAGGCCAAACAGAGGTTGTCATGGTTACCTTGAAATTGTATACTTCCTGTCTGTCTGGGGCCTGTTGATTTATTGTACAAGCACAGCTCCAAATGGTCAGCCGGTTATCTAACAGGCAAAACTCATCAACAGATGACTTCATTTTTATTTTAGATTTTAGCAAAGTTTCACTTTTGTTTGATGGAGAAGCTCAAAGTTCCTGGATTCAGACTTTGAAAGTTCTGATCCCTGAAAAAAAAAACACTTGAGACTAAAACAAACAGTGAGCCCCGCTCCAAAAGCTGCCTGGACTTTCCTGGATTACACTGCAATGATAACACAGCGAGGCTGGAACAAATATGTTTGGTATAAAAGTGGTTTCGATCATGACAAACACAATGCCCTGCTCATTTTTCAAACTTTAACTTCTGTCAGAAATAGAGGAGATCACTCTTCCATTTAGAGTTCAAGCTAGTAGGATGACCAGTGATTTTATTTGTTAAGAGTCAAAAATACACTGAAGGAATTGTTTTAACTTATTTATCTCTGTTTCTCCCTATAAAGCAGCCGTTGCTCCTTACATCTTTAAATGTACCTAAACATCTGATCTGATCCGATCTGCCTCTGGAAACTGAATTATCAGGTTTTCTCCTTCAGCCATGTGTTCCAAGTTACCCAGCTTACTCTGTCTGCTGACTTTCATTATATTACTGTGTGGCAAATTAGTCAAAGCAAACAAGCAAAATGTAGAAATTGGCTCATGCATAAAATAATTTGTTGTTTAAAAAAAAAAGTGTTTCCAAAATCTCTAGTCCATAAACGTCTGCAAAAGTGTTACCGTCCTTTAAGAGCACATGCAACCTGTGTTCACAAACCGCAACAAGCAATCAGGCAGGTGGGATCAACTTTACTATTTAAGCCCAGGAAAGCTCCTGAAGAGAAAATGAAGGGGATGTTTTTGAAATTAGCGAGACCTCACACAGAATAATGAAAGCCAGCTAAACAAATTAGTCTACCGTAGGAGTAAATGTTTCGAGAGGAACCGCTCTTCAAAAGAAAACCCTTTTAGGCATTTCTCCTCACAGGATTCCCAACGACTTTCTTTACCTCCCACACAGAGTTGTCCTAAAAACAACTATATGTTGAGTTGTGTAATATTAAATAGTTTTGATACTTAATTAAAAAAAAAAAAAAAAAGTAAAACTATAAGATCAAAGCAATCTTTGCAAAGCACATTGATGTGATTTCAGCAACAATTCAATTCAGTTTATTTATTTAGTGCCAAGTTACAACAGACGTCATGTCAGGGCACTGAACAGAAACATTCATTTATATATAAAATAATAAGTTAATGTTATTTATCTGAGGAGCAGACTGCTTGAATTTAACTCCATTGCAGAACTCTCATCTTGAGCAAGCACGAAGGCGACAGTGGAAAGGAAAATCCCCCTCATGGGGAAGAAACCTTTAGCAGAACCAGGCTCAGGACAAGCGGCCATCTGCTTTGTCCGGCTGGGTTTGAGAGGAACAGATACACAATGGCAGGTCAAGAATCACATGTTAGGATAGAAATAGCATCAAATGAAAACTATTCAATTTTAACAATTAATTTAAGGAAATTAGGTCAATTTGTCCTCCAGCAGTCTAAGCCTTTAGCAGCATAACAAGCTAACCTATAGGATTTATCAAAAAGGAGAGTCTTAAGCCCAGTTTTAAATCTGGACAACGTGTCAGCCTCATGGACAGAAACTGGAAGTTGATTCCACAAGAGAAGAGCCTGATGACCGAAAGATCTTCCTCCCGTTCTGCGTTTGGAAACTATTAACCACAAGTAAGCCTCCTCTACTGAGAGTTGGAGTAAAAGTGTTACATCAATGTCGTTTAGAAGAGTAACTTCATCTCAGCAAGTATTGGACCATAAAGTAGTAAAAAGTCATTCCTTTCTATAGTTTGGCTCCAAGCAGCAAGACTTTCTTGTAATCTTTACAGGGGGTCTTAATTAATAATTCTCCAACATTTATGGAGGTTTTTCAAAGTTTTCTTTGGACTTTGGCTGCTTTCCCCACTCGCTTCCTGTCTAGAACGTGACCATTTTCAGAGGAATGTTTTGGCTGTTTGTTTGTTAAGCCACTAAAGTGACTAAAACTCAAGGGATGAGCCAGCGTTGAAGCAAAGAACCAACTTAAAATAAGATTTCAAGGCTCTTTAGTACCACAATCTGTTCCCATTCTTGGGGTGGATCCATTAAAAATATCAAAGGTAACACAGTTTGACAGAGAGAAAACAGTGTTCTAGCACCAGCAAGGAAACTTTTATAGAGCTTCTTGCTGACAACTTGTCGAACAACAAATTAAGCCAGATGTATGGCATCTCTCTGATCCTGTGTCAGGTCTTAGCTGGATTTCTTTCTGTTTCCTAGAAACTTACAGATACAATTCATCAAGCTTTAAAGCTGGGCTTTTGGATTTTGTCCATTTGCCCACTTAGCTCATTTTTCACAGGTACACATGAAAACAAAGAGCAGTGTAAACAGGTTTGCTAAATTTAACAGGAGAACACACCGTGACCAACATGCAGAAGGGTTGGTGCTGATAAACCCCCAGTTATCATTTCAGTAGTGAAAGGAAGTACTCTGGATGGAAAAGTGCACCTCCCTCCATCCCAGATACACCTCCACAGCCTGCAGGCCACTGCAGCTCTGACAGATTTTACTGCAAATACAACACCAGGAATGATCTATATTCAAAATAATATACAAGAGCTGTATACAATGTGCATGGCTGTTATTTTTACACGTGTAAAATAAATATATATGAAATTAGATCAAAATGAAGTTTCAGAGATGAGCGATTAGTTGAAATACCTCCCCACTGTTTCCAAATGGGGCGGCACGGTGGCTCAGTTGGTAGAGCTGTTGCCTCTCAGCGAGAAGGTTGCCGGATAGAATGCCTGTCGCGAATCTTTCTGGCTGGAGTTTGTTCTCTTCGTGCATGCGCAGGTTTTCTCCGGGTACTCCGGTTTCCTCCCACAGACCAAGAACATGCATGTTAGGCTGACAGTTAACTCTAAATTGTCCCTAGGTGTGAGCGAGAGCGTGAATGGAAAGTCTCATGCCATGTTGTATCTTCCATCATCTGTGCACGACTCCATTAATTTCCAAAAGCAAACGATGACACTTCCACTAGCATCAAACTATAAAAAGCTCAAAGCTATAATGTCAAATTCTGGATTATTTTAGCTTTGGTTTATGGAAAATACACAGGAGATACAAAAGGATTAAGGTTACCAATGATAAAGCTCATTACAAGTACATAAAATTAGGGATGCACAATATTATCGGCATGGTATCGGTATCGGACGATATTAGTGTTAAATTTAAATATCGGACATCGGCCATTCCATTAAAATAATCACCAATATTAAAGAAACACTGTTTTTGTAGGACAACCCAGTGACAAGGATGCCTGGAGTGTCAGCACAACGTGATGACGTCACACGCGCCTACCTGATCAGATCACGGCAGAGAGGAAGAAGTCATCAAAATGTTGGTGGTGTGGACGGGTTTTTTTTTGTTGTTGTTGAGTATATTGGATTCCGAGGATTTTTAAGCTACGTTGGGCCTTGCTACATCATCCCCAGTCAGAGATATTTTTCCAATGTAGCCTTACCCGAGTTACAAGCCGTCATTTCTGACATCAC
>JAVCKU010000093.1:6176951-6191183 GCA_032273985.1 Hypsolebias coamazonicus
CCCCACCCCAAAAAATTTTATTTTTTTAATCGGGCACTAAATGTTGACTGCAGCGCCTGCTCATTTATTTTTCCCCCGTTTCACTGCAGGAACATCCTGGAGTTGGTTGAGTTTTTTGAAGAGGAAGACAAATTCTATCTGGTGTTTGAAAAACTCAGAGGAGGTAGGTGAATTATCGCAGCTACTCTCTGCGCTTCTTTAATGTTGGTTCTAAAACTAATAAAATTCATGCTTGTTCTCCCAACGTTAGGGTCAGTTTTGGCACAAATTCACAAGCGACAGCACTTCAGTGAACAGGAAGCCAGCGTTATTGTGTACGACATTGCCAGTGCTCTAGATTTCCTCCACAACAAGGGTAAGACTACTGGCTTCAAATGGCACAGCAGCTCTTGCCAGCTTGTACCTCATAAGCGAAGTCTTTTGACAGAGAAAATTATTGGATGTTTTTTGTTTTTCACCAGGTATGGCTCATAGAGACCTGAAACCTGAAAACATTCTCTGTGAGAGGGCAGACAAGGTGAGTTTACAGCCTTACTGGTTCAAAGAGCACCTAATGGGGGGGGTATATAACAATAAACTCTGAGTGGCGATATCCTATCGCTTTTCTTGTTTTCCCCATACTGGAATTTTCTAATAAAATGTTGTTTTTTTTAACAACAGATTTCCCCAGTCAAGATCTGTGACTTTGACTTGGGCAGTGGAATCAAGCTGAACAGTGACAGCTCACCCATCTCTACTCCTGAGCTACTCACTCCTGTAAGTTCTCATTGCTTTTTTGTTGTATCTAAACAAGGCCACAGATACTGTCCTTGCTGTGGATAAGAAGGGTGTTTTTTTCAGGTTGTAAAGGAAATCTTTATTGAATCCAGATGATTGCCTATTGGGTAACTCCCAGTGGCGTTAGCTGCAGGATGGGTCACAGATTGAGAAAGATTTAAGGGTTTGTCAGTTCATGTCTGCATTTCCTCGAAATACCATGAATTGTTTCCTGAATGTTCCCAATTTTAAATTACCTTTGCTGAAGTTCAACGTCCTGTTGCGTATCAGTAGTAAATATGAGTTTGAAGGTTGCAGCTTGTTTAACCTTCATTTTGTTGTTTAAAATTCATCGCCTCTGAACATCGTCCAGACAAATGTGCTTCAAAGGATTGGTAAAGTTGAGCTGGCAGGCTCTCCTTGTGTGTCAACAAGCGGGTTGTCTGGTGGGCTCAGTAGACTGAACAGAGCAGGTGAAGGGTGTCGTTTCAGCTTGGAGGAATGTTGGACGTCTTTCAACACGTGTATCTTTATGGAGCGCGTCCATAACTTTATAAAGATGTTTGAAACAAAGATTCACACAAGGATTTATGATAAAGTAGTGCAGATGCAACTTTCAAGGTTGCATCCAAATAACAGTTGTTTCCTCTTTCTGTATGTGGTGTGAAGGCTGGGCTCTTTTCACTGTTCACCCCCCTTCACACTCGTGCTAGTCTGCGCTTTCTTTGTTTTTTAATACAATGGCTGCTGTGCTCATTCTAGAAATTATGGTCTTTTCCCTTGACGCTTAGCAACCGAGTTGTGATTGGTTAAACCAGCGGTGGGGGAGGGGCAAATGCACAGTCTGTGCACTCTGCCTTGTTTTTGTTGCCTCGATCCCTGAGCGTATCTGATTTTCATTTTCCCATCGGCACTTGCAGCCCCAGTCTCATTCCAACAGTTGCAATTGTACAAAAGTGTTTATGATCCTAGTTCCACTGAAGGTTGAACGACTGTCGGTAAAATAATTTATGTGCTCGCGTTTGGTAAATGTTGACTTATTTGCAGCAGTTTAAAAAAGGTGTGGAAGTGGAGCATGATGATAAGACACAGAAGCGGCTTAGTTTATTCAAGGAACTGCTTTGTGTGCGTGCGTGTTGTCACGAGTGCAGGTGCGCCTGCATGTTGGAACAGGTTTCCTTCCTGTAAGCCTCTGCAATAATCCTGGAGTGTACAAACGGCAGAGGTGTGTGTCATCACCAGTGATATGGTCTGACTGATCACATGGTTTCTGGAAATACCCCAGGCTGCAGTGCAGATAAATCCGTCTCGATGTGCAGTTTACAAGAGGTTTTAGGAGGATGTTACTGTAAGTTCTCTACGTGTTTGCACAGAACACATTGATTTGCTAAACTAAATCTGGCATTCAATGTTTTTAACTAGCCTATATATAGCAACAGCATCAAAACTCCTGATTTTTCTGTTGTTTTTAGGTCTGATGTGCCATCTCATGATTAACAGTGGTCCCATCTGTCCACCCCTTTAAAAACTTTGTGCAGGCGCCCCTGGCATGAATCCTTGGGACCAGTCTGTGTAAATAGACACCCCCAGCGTGTTTCTGGTGGAAAAGAGGTGGGGGATGGGACTTTGTGACAGAAGCAGCTTTGTCTGAGATGAGATTCCTGTGCAGTGAATTTCATTACATAAGGAAGCAGCAGGCTGTAGGTGGAGTTTAGAGACAGCTGGTTTATGGTACGAGGCACAATGAATGCCTGCTCAGTGTAAACATGCCCCCTTTTTAAAATAAAAGGAAGTGAGGCCGTCGGTCTATTTAGGAGATGGTCTGTGGTTCTTTGTAGGCTGCAGCTTTAGAAATGGGTATATTGAGGATGTAATGGGTCTAAACTTGTAGAAATTCAGTTGATGTGGGAGAAAACAAACAGTCTGCCCTGTTGGATTAACGACCTGCTTCACTTTTGTGTTCTCCAAATCCAAAAACATTAGGTCTTTGTGTTTTGAGGTTATGCAACGAACCTGGGCTGAGCTGTGGCTCCACATAAAAGCCAATCCTCTTTCCCTGCACACTGTTTGGCCTAATTTCTGTCAGTTCCATCTATTCTTGTTGTGTAAAGTTTTAGGACCTAAACAATGACTCAGATGTGCTTTCTACACAAATTAGCCTTATTAGATTATATTCATATTTGCATTTCACCATTTCTTTTCTCTCCAGTGTGGCTCAGCAGAGTACATGGCTCCTGAAGTAGTTGAGGCCTTCAGCGAAGAGGCTACAATATACGACAAGCGCTGTGACCTGTGGAGCCTTGGAGTAATCCTCTACATCATGCTAAGTGGTTATCCGCCCTTCGTAGGTCGCTGTGGTGGCGATTGTGGATGGGAGCTGGGAGAACCATGTCACATCTGTCAGGTAATACTTGAACTTTGTCTTACAACAGAATAAAAACGTTAATGGTTCCAACAAAAAAAATGACTGAATATTTTTCATTTCCAGAACACTTTGTTTGAAAGTATTCAGGAAGGAAAGTATGAGTTTCCTGAGAAGGACTGGGCTCACATCTCCTCAAGTGCCAAAGACCTGATATCCAAACTTCTTGTTCGGGATGCCAAAAAACGCCTGAGTGCCAGCCAGGTGTTGCAGCACCCCTGGGTGCAAGGGGTAAGTTGAGCCTCTTGAGGACACAAGTGCTTTTAATGTTAACTCCGACTCTAATCATCAAACATCGCTGTCCTTTCTACTCAGGGTGTATTCGACACTTTATCAACGTCCATCTTGCATCAAAGGTAAGAAGGCAGAGCTAAGATGTTTGGGGAAATGACCTCTTTCCAACACCATTTTTTTTTCTTCTTTTATTCAAGTCTTGTTTGTTTTTCCTCAGAACCAGCAGTGCCAGGGATTTGACTTTCTTCGCTGACAAGGCCATGGCTGTAAACCGGCAGTTGGCCGAACAAGACGGCATGGAAGAGCAACAGCAACAGCAAGTCCCATTTGTTGTCCCCGCCTCAGGCTCCTCCCTACGCCTCTCTCCTCCATCCGACTCCAAGCTGGCCAGGCGCAGGCAGCGGAGCAGCCAGCCAAAGGGCGGTCCCGTCTCTGCCACAGAGCTGTGTCAGCTTTTGGCCCCTCTTGTTATTGTGGGAGACTGTGCTTGAACTTTGGCCTGGAATTTTAGACCTCAATGTAAGATTGACCTCCAGATCCAAGAGCTCCCAGATCCTCCCTCCACTATTCTGGCTCCTCTCTTTGTCTGGCGGGCCTCGGTTCCTTTGCAATTTCAGGCACTGATGCTCGTTGTACAGAAGGAGGCCGCCTGCAGCCATTTCTCTAAATGCCTTCTGTCCTTATGCAGCGTTTCAGAAGCACATCAGCACAGGGTCTGCATACAGCCTGCACACTTGGGTTATGGGAGGGGGCCAGTTAAGTTTGGGATAAATTTATTGAATTTCTTTTTATTCATGCAACTCTGTTCAGAAGTCAGAACATTTATCTTGGAAATTAAGCTCAGACACCAAAGGACAACCTGTTGTGCTGCTCCGACATTACAACTGGAACCACTGTGAATTAAGTTATGTCGAATGTTCTCTTTGCCTGTATGTACAGTATTTGCGTGATTGGGCCGTCTGCAGATGCGTACAAGTTTATGCAATATGGCAAGATGAAGGCTGTTCTGTCTTGAAAGGGTTGAATTTTGGGGAGGGGATGGTTAGAAGGGCTGTAAACCAATGCTGTCTGTGCCTGGTGCAGCCACTCACGGCTGCGCTAAAGACTGTTTTTCTGCGTTCAACATGAACCTCCCCCCACACACCACACGTGAGCCTCCTCGTAGACTGAGGGCACCCGTTCTGCTCTGTGCACTTAATGCTTCGAGTGCCGAACGTTGATCTGCTCCACTCACCTTTTCAAATTTGGGGGGGGGGGCTACATCGCGAGACAAGGTAACACAGTTTAACAGTTTAAAAAATTACATCCATTGAAGATTTTTTTTCTTCTTCACGTATTCATTGTTTGGTTCAGGTTTATCAGATTCTGTTAAATTTGGAATGAGACTGGGTTAGTGTTACTTTCATTGTAAAGAATCCTCCACATGCTCCTCCCCCTTTTCTACTAGATCTTGTATTTTTTTTTTTCTACAGTTAAATTTGTGCATCTGATATTTAACCTTTGCATATTTTGGAAGTAAAGGTTAAAACTCCTTCACGGAGTTTGAAAAGCACATTTTGGCCACGACGAGCAGAGTATCATTTTGTTGGTTGATTTCATGTAAAACTTATTTATTTGGACCCCCACTCACACACATGCACGAGGTGTTTTCTTGTCTTTTATGAAGACAACCCTTCAGATCGTTTTATTACAAATAATTGGATATTTTGTCACAAGTTAAAACATTCCACAATACAACAAAAAAATAAACTGCAGATATTTAGCATTATTTTTTATTTATGTTCGAAAACCATGTCAATGTGCCACACTGATTTATTTTACTTTTCTCTTTTATTTTATTTTTTTTAATGTATGACTCTTATTAAGCTTATTCTGTATGGTGATTTTCAGACTGGTGCTGTTCATTTCAGGAGAAACACCAGAGGTTTTTTTTTTCCATTCTACTCTACTTTTTTATTTTTTAATGGTTTTTAAAAGTTCAAAGAATGTTGTGTATGAGGTGAGAGAAGCAAAGCTTGTTTAGGTGAGCTGGAGCGTTCATGTCCGGCAAAGCTTTTTTGTTTTCGTTTTAAATGTGTAAGAGTTGGCAATATTTTTTTTTAATGATTAAGTTAAGCTCATTCTGTAACCAACAGGTGGTGGACTGGTGATGAGATCTCAGTGCTGTAGCCATTTCACCAAAGAGGGTTCTTGATCCATCACGGTAGCGTTGAGAAGTGTGAAACTTGGTCCACGTCCTGTTGCTCGCACTGCAGCGACGGTACTCCGGGAATGGTGTCATATGGACCCATTACGCTAATAGGACACTGAAAATGTTCTAGAACGCCTGCAGACTCATCATCCTGGGGTTTTATGTCTTATAGTAAGACTTACTTGAAGTTGTATATGCAGCTGACTTTTCTCCAGTTTTGGAAACTTTACTATCGATCTTGTAGCATTAAGTTGACGATCAAGGCAATTGTGGGCGTTTTGAAGATCCCTACAGTTCAGTATTCTGCCTTTTTCCTCTTTTTTTTGTTTTCTCTCCCTTTTGAGCTTCAGTAAGTTTGAAAGGGTCATGGACTCGAAGCGCACATCCTTTGACCACACTCTTAATACCTGGACAGGTGTATATGAGGTTTCTTGGTCATTACCATTTCTACTGTCTGTTATATGGCAAGTTTTTCTTTTGGACTGCCGTTTACTCAGAAAGTAGGGGGCAAAATAATACATTTCACTTGATTTGTATAGTATATCAGTTTGATGTAAAGAAACGTTAAAACCGATCGTTCAAGTGGACGGTATGTCAAGATTGAATGTAGCCCACAGACCAGGCGTCAAACCTGGCAATGATCAATGTTCAATTGAAAAAAGCAAAACACACACACAAAAAAAGCTGCTCTCTGTTTTGTATTACGTCATTTTGACACTGAAAGGCCCCACTCCCAAAAATTTAGGGGAAGAAATTTAAATTACAGGTCTTTTTTTTTTTTTTACATACAAAAACAAAACTTTGATTTAAAATAAGCACTTTACTGTACCATGTGAATGATTGCAGTTCACTCAAAGCAACTTTTCACAGTTGCTCCAGAATTTTGTATATTTGTTTTCTAAAAATAAAAAAAAAAGCTTTGAACTACTGTCTGGTTTCTGGTACCTTTTTGTTTAAAATATTTCATTTTGAGTTCAACTGTCCCTGTCTGATAAAAGCTTTTGAAGCGTTTTACATTAACCAGCGCTCTTATCTTTGGGCCGAGGCCGTTTCTGATTCTGGGGGAAATCTATCAGCAGACGGTCACATGTGTCCTTGGCTGTTGGTAAACATGAGCTCACCCGTCTCCGCCCGTTATAATGTGACTGGTTTCACCTTGCACACAAGTCACACTCTTCTCAGAAAAAAGGGCCCCCATCCGAGGACTGATGCAACCTGCTGCAAGAGCTGCAACTCCTGTATGCCAACACATGGCCTTCCTGGAGGTCCAAAATGCCTTCTGCTGAGCTGAACACATTCCAGTTTGTTGTTTCGACATCTTTTTAGGGCGAGTGAGGTGTAAACTCATCACTTGGTTTAAATAAGTGCTGATTCATGAGGAAAAAGTGCACAAAATGAGGCTAATATAATCTTAAACAGCAGGTTATTGGATCAATTATGAAACTTTCAAACCAATGAACCCATAGGAACAAAAACAAAAATAATTGTGCCTCTTGTCAGGGATAATCTATATTTATCTAACAGTAAAAATTGTATATTTTAACCCTAAAACGTGTTCATTGTCCCTTTACACTGAGACATGGACAAGTCTTTTTGTTGCATAACTCCTAATTCAGCCCAGCAAACATCATCAGAGGAATAAAATGATGCAACAGCAACGTGTTTTCTGCACAAGCTGTGTGATCAGGACAGTGAACAGGTGTTTGTCTCCCCCTGATGGACACTGTGGAGCCATGTTGGACCAGTTAAATAAGAATGAAGCATATTCTATTTACAACTTACCTTCCATTTCTCATGTCCTAGTAACACATTAAGCATCAAATTTACCTGACTAGTGTGTGCATGTTATATTTTAGTAGAACAACACTTTGATGGTGACATAATTATCTCATATATTTGGCTTTTTTATGGACTTACCCCATCTTAACGTCTATGTTAATAATCTGAAACTGGTTTTATGTTGTAAATCCAAGCCAAAGTTAAAACCTTTAAAAACAAAGGCTTGTGTTGTTTACTCTCCAATTTTTCTAATATTTGAATATTGCCTCAATAATGGCCAACTTTGAATACAGAAGTAACTCTAAAAAGTGTCACAACTGTCAGTATTTGTTTTGTTTTTTTTATTTTAAATGTTTGTAAAAGGCTTTTATTTTAGCTGATAAACAAAAGATGCATCAGGAGCCTCTTTTGAAATAGGCAGCTCATTTCAGTAGACTTAAGCCAGGGGTGTCAAATTCCACTTACAAAAGGGGGCCAAAATTAAAACCTTTTTCAAATTAAGGGCTGGTTTCAGAATCTACATGAACTCAAGTGACATGCCCGACAGCTTTTTTTTTTTTTGGTTGCAGGTTCCTCATCAAGAGTTAGCTTGGTCTCATTTGATGTTCTTTGTTGCACTTTTGACATCATAGATTGTTGGAAAAAAATTAAAGTGAAAAAAAGTATTTTACATTTAAAATAACATCTTGGGGGCCAGATAAGATGTCAACGAGGGCCACATTTGGCCCCCCGGCCTTAAGTTTGACACATATGTAAGCAGATCAACCTTGTTCATTTGTGAAATAAAATAAAACAACATTTATTGTGCATTACCGCCCCCTACTGGTGTGGAGAGTGAGTCCAAATGCATTTGTTATCTTGTTTACTGTACATGTTTTCTATTAAACAGCTTTGTTTGCATGAAGAACATAATTTAAAATTTGCATACTTTTACTTCCTGACTCTTTTTCTAGTGTGTTTGATACACTGAATGTCTATTTTATCTTTCTAAACTCCTCCATCATGCATCTTCTCTCTTATTTCTCTATCAAACTGAACTCACGCACTATTGCTTCCCTCTCGCCACAATGTTGACAATTTCCTGTTTCATGTTTGTGTATTCTGAATAGAGTACAGTTAAGTCCAGTGTGTCAAAATCTCATTCTTTTAAATAATTTCTAGGGATGCACGATATTATTGGCATGGTATCGGTATCGACCGATATTAGCGATAAAGTTAAATATCGGACATTGTCCATTCTTTCTAAGTAACTCACCGATATAAAAGGCTTCTGTTTTAAGTTAATTTTTAATTTAAGAAACAGTCAAGTACCAGTATATCTATTAACTCACTACAATTTGTGTGCTTTTCACTTTCGCTTGTGAACAGGTTGAGTTTAGTTTGTGAAAATTTACAAATTTGCACTGTTCGAGTGTTGTCTTTGTGTTAGAGCAAGTAAATGTCATGAATAAATTTGACATTAAACCAAATCCAGCTAAATCCAAGTTGAAGTGTTGCATCATTTCTGTCCCTTTTTGGTATCTGCATTTAGTAGCAGGCCAAATTGACAAAGACTGTGCAGAATAATGTAGTATTTTAATTCCACAGCAGAGAAAGCTATGTACCCGGTAGTCTCTGTAAGTAGGTCTAAGGGGGAAATATAAGTATTGTTATCGGTTATCAAGACTCAGATAATCCTATAACCTCTCGGCTTGAGGCAAAGGCTCACACCCCCAACCAGACGGACCAGTTTTGATCATCCCTAAATCTTATAGTGTAAACGCTCATGAAGCTTTCACAATGTCGTGATCCATTTTTCTTCCGTGCGTTTTTTGGCGCGATTCTCATCCTGCAGTTTTCAAGCTACTGTATTTCAACAAATCATTTATCAAAACGTTCAGCTCTTTCAGGACAATCCTGTTATGACTTTTGGTATTGGTGCAACTTTAGCTTTTTGAAACATTTAGCCTTTTCTGATATTTTGTTTCTCATAGAAATTGAACTGAGCTCATTTTACACCTTTCAGATTTCTGCTAACTACAACAACTTTGTGCTTATTCTAACTTATTTCTGCTAATTTCGGCTTGTTATGCTTCTGCTAGCTCATATCAGAAAGATTCAGCTTTTTCTACAATTTCAGCTACTATTTAGCTGCTTTGTGCTAATTTTAGTTTTTCAGCTAATTCCACTTTTTTTGCACTCATTTCAACTTATTTCAGCCTAATTTAACCAAAAATAGGCTATCTCTACTTCCTTCTTGTAATTTCAACTTCTTTCTGCTTTTTTAGCTAGTTGTCAGCAATTTTTTGCAAATTTCAGCTTTTTACAGATAATTTCCACTTTTTTATGCTCATTGTTGCTTCTTTCGGTCTAACTGGGCAAAATTGTTTTCTTTCTACTTTCTCCTTCTAATTTAAGCGTGTTCTATCTTTTCAGCTACATTTTTAGCACTTTTTGAGCTGATTTCAGTTGTTTTCAGAAGTTTTTCATGATGATTTCTGTTACTTTAAGCCTAATTGACTTCTTAATGCTAATTTCAACATGTTATGCTCCTTTCAGCTTATTTCTGGTAATTTGAGCCTTTTTGCTATTTCAGTTTACCAGTAAGTTTATTTCTGCCTTTTCAGCTACTTTTCAGCAATTTTTTGCTAATTTCAGCTTTTTTTTTATTTTAGCTAATTTTCCATTAATTTTTGCTCATTTCTGTTTATTTAAATATAATTTAGTAAAGATGTGTTCTTTCAGCTTTCTTCTGCTAGATTTTCAACTTTTTTTATATCTGATTTCAGCTGTTTTTCAGCAAGTTCTTGTGCAAAAACCATTCACACTGCATTTTCACAGGAAATGTAATTTCTCTAATCATTTGGATTTTAACGCAGAACCCCGTTCTCATTGATTCACCCACAGTGTCCTCACCCCCAACTTTGGGAACAAGTTTTCAGCTAATAGCTTTTTGGGACTCTCCTGGTTGGAGCTAAAATGCTATTTTATGTGTCAAACTGTGTTCTTTGGATTTTTTTCATATATGTTGCTAAAAATGGGAACAGTTTTTGTTTTATTGGCAGGCTGTAATAAAATGCCTTAAGTTCCAATTTAAACAGTTCATAACGTGTCTTTTGTAGCAAAACACGAACTCATCCTTTGAGTTTAGGAGTTTTTCACACATAAATGCTTTATAGATCAGAGTTAAGTGGCAGTTTAGTTCATCTAAAAATGCTCAGGTACTGGAGAGGAAATTGGTGAAAAAGCAACCAAACACCAAAAGAAACCACTGAAAGAGTTAAAAAAAAAAAAAAAACATGTTTAGTGAACATAATGAAAAGAAAACTTGAAAAGCACTGCATATTATTTGTGAGTTTTATACAAGTTAAAGCCTTTTAAAGAAATGTTTCTTTACCCTGAAGTGTGTGTAAAACTCCGGTCCAATTGCTTCTGATGCCGTCCGTGTGGGATGGACCTCGTAGCGGTTCAGATTAGAGATACTTCACAGTAAAAAAGAGCAACGTTTCAGTTGTTGCATCAATAAATAATACAAAAAAAAAACACTTAAAAAAAAGAATTTCATGAGCACCTGCTAACAAACAGGTCAGGCTGATACTGAACAAACGTCTGCAGCTGAACACTGTTATCCTCTAAAGTGTCCTCTCTCTCCATACTGTCACTGCAACACAAAATGAGGATTAAACAGATTTATTAAAGATGAAAACCGCGCAGTATTTATTTATACAATTAAAAAAAAAGATTCCCGTCAACCACCTGGTAGCGATGAGCTTCATTTGCACTCGACTTTGTAAAGATGTGCAGCTGAACTCAAACTCCAGCATGAAATTCACCTGCAAATGGGGGGTGGGAAAACAGCTGAAGCGGCACATTTGATCATTTTATCTGAAGTGTGAGTGGGCTCAGAGGAGAGGAGCCAAGCCTGTTGCCTTGGGGTGAACTCACCTTTGAGCGAGAGCGAAACACCGGGTAGCTGACGTTACACGAGTGGCTGTTGGAGCCGAGAACGGTGCACTCGATCTTAAAGTTGGGATCCTCCTAGATGGACAGAAAATCAAATGAATTTAGGTTGATTCAAACATTTAAGTCATGCTGGATGTTCTAGCTGTGCTTTACTCTGATGCTAAGGCTGGAGAAGTGGAGGTTGCGTGAATAATGCAGCTTCAGGCTGGTGTTGTAGGCGTTCTCCAGTCTGTTCTGGAGCTGTACTTCCACCACCAGACGCCTACGAGGACTACGAATCACATACGGTTTCTGCCTGCAGAGGAAAACATGAAGATTCAGACCAGACGACTCAGAAGAGGTTTTCATTTAACCTCTCGGATGCGCACCTCGTCCCTGAGATGTCCATGTGTGCCTGCAGGACCAGGTCTGTCGTGCAGACATCATCCTCACCGCAGTCTTTAAAGAATGGGATCTGGGTTGGTGGAAGGGGGACAAGATGGGCACATTTATATTTTATTAAGCTGAACCACTGATTTTATTGCTAATATTTTTACCACTTACAGATTTCTTGACAGTAGTCGGCCAACCTTCATCCAGCACTGGGCCAGTCTCTGTGTTGTTGATCTTAAACTGAAGTGAGAAGCTGATTGGACGAATGTAATCTGCTGTGTCCTGTGCAGAAAACATTAAAAAATACTTTTACTTCCCTAACATGTGTGTTTGGATCGAAGGTGGAGGATGAACGTGCACTAACACTCACGTAGACATGGAAGGGTAGTACGTAACAGAGAGCCGCTCCTGTTTGGACTCGGACAGAAAGCTGGATTTGTCTATGGGAGCTGTCGTCAAATAAAGCCCGCGCTGATAACTTCCTGTCATCCAACATGGCTGACACCCACAGGTCTTTGGGGGAAGCAGATAAAAGAAATGATTATTAAACATGGTTTCTAAAAATAATTATAATTTGACCAGGGGTTTCATGCAGAGATGCATCATTTATTGAATCTAGAAAGCACTCTTCAGTAAAAAAAAAAAAAGAAGAAAAAAACAAGATGTTGATTCTTATTTTTATTTCAACAATAAAAGCACAATGAGATGCAAGAAACAAGCACTATATATACTGTATATGTATTATTTTATTTATTTATTTATTTTTGCCGCAATTACATTAACAAAAGTGACAAAAAAGCCTCAAAAGGCTTTCAAAGTCCAAAATCCTCTGACCTTCACTGCAATGAGGACAAAGACGTTTCGACGTCTCATATAGATAGACGTGTGGAAAGTTTGGAAGTCCCGTCGACTCCTCCCAGGCAGGCAGCCACAGTCAAAGTGGTTCAAGACTTCAAAAACGTCCTCACACTGATGAAGCCTTCCGGATAGAGGGCGAAACGTCTTTCCACAAAAAAGAATCTGTCTAGATGACCTGATTGACCATTATTGGATTTTGTACCTGGATGATTGAGCATGAACTTTGATGTCTTGAACCACTTTGTCTGTGGCTGCCTGTGTGGGAGGAGTCGACGGGGGACAGGACAGCCCCCAAACCATCTTATCAGCAATCTGGTTGGTTCACTAAAGGAGTGTACTGCTTAGTGGGGAAAACAGTTCACTTGGGACTCCTCAGATTGGTGAAGCCCTCCGGATAGAGAGCGAAACGTCTTTCCACAAAAAAAAAAAAAAAATCTGTCCAGATGACCTGGCTGACCATTATTGGATTTTGTACCTAGATGATTATGAACTTTGATGACTATTCTGAAGAATTGCTGACATAACACTCTCTCAGACATTTCAACAGTATAATTCTGTATTTTGTGTCATGTCAGTATTTTCTTAATGCAATAATAAGATTTTAAACATCCACACGGCTCATTCTGTTGTTTATCTTGAGGCACGAGAAGATGCTCGCCAAGCATGAGGCTTCTTACCGAAGGTGCTGCTGTGTGCTTCGGGGGAGCGGGACACGGCTTTGAAGCAGGCGGTGGCGTTCAGGCAAGCCGATTCCCTGCCCCCCCTCTGACACGTCTTCTGAATGACGTTGATGGAGTGTGGCTGGAAGGACAAACTCACATTGATCTGGACGATGCTTCGAGAGCTGAGAGAGATGGATGTTGGGAAAATATTGTTACCCTCTGTGATACAGCACTGGTAGATGATGGCTCAGTGTTTGCAACGATTAGATTTAACCTGCTCCTTCTTACCTGAGCAGCACAGCCCTTCCCTGAGCTCCCACTGCCAAATCTATCAGCCCATCGCCATCTAAGTCCAATCGTGTGCTCACGCTGCGGCCAAAATACTGAAGGGAGGGCGAGAGCGATGACCCTGCTATACGCTGTGAGAGAAGCAGACATCAGTGTGGCTGACCTCTAAAATGCCCCAGTCAGTTTGAAAGTGCACATCAATGAGGAATACCTGTTTCGACTTGTGGATGATGGAAGTCTTGTGTCCATGATAGACATAGATGGCCCCCTTGTGTTCATCCTCCAGCGGAGCTCCCACCACCAGATCATTGAAGCCGTCATGGTTCAGGTCAGGAGCTGCTGCCAGCACATAACCGAACCTGGCATCCTGGGATGTTTGCTCGGACTGGAGCGTGCCGTTTGGTATGAACACTCCCTCCTGGGACACAGAAAGAGAAGGAAAGTGGAACATGACGGGGCAGATTCTACTGGGATCTGGAATCTTTACCATCAAAAGAGCCATTTCTGCCCTTTTACTAAGTCAAATGTCTTTTTAATTTTCTGAAATTGTATTTGTGTTTTTATTGGAAATCAATGAAATGAATAAATAAATAAATAAATGTAGATAATGTCACCGTAATCAATGGAGGGAAGGAAAGTCACAGATACAAGATCTAAAAAAGCTAAGTCTGGTCCTCTGGACATTCAAAAAACAAAACAAAACAAAGCAAAAAAAAAAAAAAAATTGT
>JAVCKU010000093.1:6200490-6211147 GCA_032273985.1 Hypsolebias coamazonicus
CCCCAAGATACTTAAACTCCTCCACTTGGGGCAGGACCTCCTCCCCGACCCGGAGAGGGCACTCTACCCTTTTCCGGTTCAAGACCCTGGCCTCGGATTTAGAGGAACTGTACGACATACGATGCAAATGACAATACTGAACCTTGACATTGACCTTAGTATGTTGTTTTAAAAGCTTTTTTGCATGTTTTAGCTAAGACGCCAAAATGCTCAACGTAGAAGATATAAATTATGACGTCTGTGTTCACATCTGATCAGTGTGGGTTTTATTTCAGTATTAGTTATTTCAGTGTTTGTCTTCTTGCAGGAGCCGTCCTTTACAGGAAGCTGAAGGCGTACTTGATGTCAGAGGAGGAGCTCCAGGAGCACGGATACCCGCGGCTAAACCCCGAGGCCTCCGGGAAGGCTGTCATTCACAACCTGCCGGAGAAAAAGATAATCTTGGACCGTGAGCAACTTCTCATTTCCACACATGATGCAATTAATACCAACATTACTCGCCTGTTATTTTAAAGTCAAGCTAAAATCTGTTTATATTTTCAGCCTTCAACAAAATATGCTGTCGCTGCGGCGCAGAGTATAAGGTCAACGTAAAAGGCGGCTGTGTGCGTAAAGAGGAGTGCAGCTATCACTGGGGGCGTTTACGCAGACATAAAGGCAAGTGTTCAGTCAACAGAGCGGAGTTATGAACGGGAGCTCCTGGGAGTTATGTTTTTATTTCTTTCTGTCCGTCTCTCAGTTTCCGGAGGCTGGGAGACGACTTACAGCTGCTGCTCCACATCTGTAGGAGCTCCAGGATGCCAACTCGCAAAGGTATCAGAAAATGAAACCCCTCAACCTGTTGAAGTTGAGCTAAAGTCAGAGTGTCGTTATTTTAAGATCTTGAAAAAAATCAATTTTAAAACAGTTTTGGCCTTTAAAGGACAGACACCACCAACACAAACTGCTGAAACAAGAAGGTGTTTGGAGTTCTCTTACATTTGGGTCGTTCATATAAAACAGAAAATATACTAAGTTAAATCAGGTTCTCTGGATGGACTAAAAAAAAAAAAAACTTGTTGAAACATTACGTCTTTCACCCAAAAGACTTTCAGAGTTTCTTTATTTGTCATTCGCACCACATGTGGTACATGTGGTGGAACGAAATTGTGTACACAAGGTCCCAGTTACATCCAATAAAAGTATAAATTGTAAAAGAAAAACAGAAATAAGATCTAAGATATTAACTAAGAAAAACGTTAAACTAAAAAAACACGCTAAGCACTAGGAGTACAAAAACATTACGCCAAACAGCAGCACGAACATGAGTCTGTGTGAGCAGATGAGCACGAATGACCACAGTAACATGAAATAGATCAGCAGCGTGAGATCAGCAGCACATATTAACAATCAAATGGCATTACAGTGATTATTTCACAGTGATTATCCTGGTTAGGGATTCATCAGTCTAACAGCCTCAGGGCAGAAAATGTTCTAGTTTTTTTGTTTGTTTTTTTTTTTTTATTCGTCCAGAAGACTCGACTTAACTTTTAGATTTTTCTACCTGGATTGTTGAGCATGCATCAGAATAAAAAACAGTAAGGACTTTTAATTAGTTTAGAATAAAGTCAAACAAAATTTGAAACTTCACAGTTATTAAATAAGCCAATTATAGACAGAGTATTTTTACTCAGTTTGCTCTTTCATTACTTTGTTAGTGCGTACTTATTTTTATTTATTTTTTCATTTTAAATTTATTAGTATACATTAATGTAGGTACACTCCAAGTTCAAGTCAAGTTTATTGCCATTCGCATCACGCGGTACATTAGGTGGAATGAAATTGTATACCAGTTACATCCAAAAAATAGTAAAAATATAAAGTATAAAAGAAACTGTATACAAAGATCTAAGATATACACTAAACACCAGTGAATGCTACAGTACTTTTATCTATTTCATACTAATTATCCCAACTTTTATTTATTTTACGCCATTTATACTTTTCAACTTTACTCCATTTATACTTTTCAACATGTTTCAAAAACAAAACTCACAAAGACAACAAAAGAAAATATAAAAGTTGATTGAAACCAGCAATCATCAATCAATTTATGATGCAAGCAATTAAAGAAAACAAACTACAGATTTACAAAAAACAGCATGTTAAACTCGCATGATGATGAAATGATTAGGGTTCATGAGGAAACATGTCTCGTATTTCCACAGCAACACGTTCAGGACGCCCGAAAAGAGTTGCTCGATGGTTTTGTGTCGACATTCAGCAAACCGCTTCCCCCAGACGGAAACGGAGGAGTGTTTGCTTTGGACTGTGAGATGGTGAGTCAGATATGACACGGTAAAGATCCGACATTAATCTGTTCGTCTCGTGTGTGGCTTCACTTTAGGATCGCGTTAAAAGTTACATCATTCTTTTTATCTGAACGATCTTCAGTGCTACACAAAGCAGGGTCTGGAGCTGACGAGAGTCACCGTCATCGACTCCGAGCTGAAAGTCGTCTACGACACGTTCGTCAAGCCTGAGAGCAAAGTGGTCGACTACAACACGCGGTGAGTCGGCGGCCGTCCTCGGCAGTAGCCGGTTTGCGTCTCCGTTCCAGATCTGACGCTCCCGTTCGTGTGTCAGATTTTCAGGCGTCACGGAGGAAGACCTGGAGAGCGTCACCATCACTCTGAGAGATGTTCAGGCCGTGCTGCTCTGCATGTTCAGCGCCGAGTCCATCCTCATCGGACACAGCCTGGAGAGCGACCTCCTCGCTCTGAAGGTGAGCTGCTCGACCATAAAGTAGGCCTGTCGCGATAAACAATAAATCAATGCATCGCATGATAAATGAAAATTATCAACCTCATTTTCATTTATCAGCTTTATCGTTTCTTCGTGCCTCTCTCTTTCTACTGGACACTGGATGACAAAAGGCTCAACTCCGATTGCTCTTCACTGACCTCTCGCTTTCTCTTTTCTCTTTAAAATCCATTATAACCGTCCAAAATCGCGTTTTTGGATCGTTCAAAGCAGCTAAGCTGAGAAGCTAAGCTAATAGGCTGACCTCAGGAAAAAAACCTCCGTCTTGTTGAAGCTCCAAAATTCACGATTGAAACCTGTGTCTTTGTGTAAAAAGGTGTTTTTCTCTGCAAAAAGAAGCTGAGAACTTTTTAATGATTTTTTTTTTTTTTATTAAAAGCTTTGTGTAGAAAATGCTATGCTGAAGAGCTCAAACCACACTGAGCATCCGCCATTTTGAGAACCGAAGAGAGACAGCCCATGTCACGTCAAGGGACCTCCCTCCCATTTTTTGTAAAGAGACACGCTGCTCACTCCCTCACTATCCATCCTTCGGTTCAGACTGTCTTATATTGCCATCTGGTGGTCAAAAAATGTGCTACACACAAAAATTAACCAACATTTCTTCTTTGAAATTTGACAATAATTACTAATTATTGTCAAATTTCAAACAATATTATCGTTTATCACAATAATTTCCGAGACAATTAATCGCCCAGCAGTTTATTTATTTATTTATTTATTTATTTTTTATCGTGACAGGCCTAGCGTCAAGCTAAATTCCCCGTAGAGACAGAACTAGAAGCTGAAGCCGCAGAGGAAAAGCTCCTTCTAGTGGCTGACTGCAGTACAATTTTTAATTCCTGCCTCTCCATGTAAACATCTTCCTGACGAAAAAATAAAAATGCACTTCAGGGAGATTTATTTAAAATTTCATGCGATGATGTTTCCTGATTCATGTACTTTGCTGTTTTAAGTTTAAAAGGGAATGTTTTGAATTGTTTATTTGTTTGAAGCTTTAAAAAGTTTCATGTTACATAATGATAAATATCAAACATGGCAACTCTCAAGAACACATTTTACCTTCAATTTTGGACATTAGAAGTAAATGGAAATGTATGAAAATTAAATGTTTTATTTCATCTTTATTCAGTCGTTCATTTCACCAAAATAATTTCATTTCCTGCATAAAAGATTACTATCCAAAAAGGATGACAATATCTGCTTTAATAAATAGTCACAAATAACGTTTTATTAAAAGATTTTAAGTCAAGTTTGGTAAAAGTTCTACGAGTCAGAAATTTGTGTTCAACTTTGTCCCATCTTTATTTCTATGATGGACAAAAAAAAGTTCCTGAAAGTTAAACTCTTAAAACTATTTTTTTGCTTTAGAAACATTAATTTGAGTGGGAAACTCTGACGCAGTTTGTCTTGGCTCCAGCTCATCCACAGTTCAGTCGTAGACACGTCCGTCGTGTTTCCTCACCGCCTTGGTTTGCCCTACAAACGTGCCTTGAAGAACCTGATGGCCGATTACCTCAAACGCATCATCCAGGACAACGGTGAGAAAGACTGGCACACAAGCAGCTGTTGTGTTTTCACAGCTTTATGGCAAAAATTGTACTAATTATTCTCACCCCCTGTGTTTGTTAAATTGTTTAACAAGCGAAGTCCTGCAGTCATTCTGAAGTTTAACATGATTTTAACAGATCTGTGCATATTTCAAATAACTCTACTCGGATAAATTGAGAAAAAAAACTTTCTAAGGGGCCGTTTACACGGCGCGTATTTTGAGTGAAACCGCACCTTTCTCTCTGCGGTTCTGCTGATCATTTACACGACACCACTGGCCCCCCACTTTGAATCCGGAGGTTTCTGAATCCACCTTCCTGAGTGGAGTTTTTTCGCTGAGTCCCCGTTGATAACAGAAACATCTCCCGCTGAGCCTTTGTTTGAACCACATGCACGCACGCACGCACACACGCGGACAGACGGCATTTCAATCAATAATGGCGGCGGAGACACACCGCTTTTTGAACTACGACTGATGGAATATATTTTGAGTCTCATATTTAATTAATCTACACCTGAATCTAGCTGCATCTGTGTTGGAAGAGACACAGCTGGATCCAGTTCTAATATCACTGTTTATTGAACGAGGAAGGCAGATATTTTACGTGTCACGCTGCAATATAACATACTAACTATGCTAAATAATAACAGTTTAACAATAATAAACAATATTTATGTTAGCGTGGGAGATATATAAAATTATCTGAGCTAAATGAAGCTATCTGGACTCAAGTTACGTGCTTTAAACGATGCGTAACATGTTGTGTGTTATTAAAGTTGAAAATGAAGACACCAGGTTTATTATTTATGTATTTATTCAACACTACAAACTATATGTCACACAAACACTGATAATTAACCTGAACACTATTAAAAACACGTTAACCGAACTGTAGCCACGTTAATGAACTTGACTCTGCACTGTTTTCATCCTGGATACTGGTCCCATCTGAACCGGTCCGCCAGGTGGAAGGACAGCTTCTCGACTTCGCAGGAAAAAAATGAAAATAAAATCTCAGTTGTTTGTTGTGTGATCAATGTAAACACAAGCTAACATTTTTAAGAATGTTTATTTACCTGCTGTAAATTAGCTGATTATCACGGACTAAAGTCTGATATTGTCTACTCGGTTCTGGTCCACTCAGCGACTGGCGTGGAGCTTGTTACATGAAGCGGGTCCAGCTTTGTGTCAAATCTGTCAACTCTTATCCAAAATTCAGCTTTAACTTATTAAGTTGTTGTTAGCTGAACATTTAGCCCAGAGGAAAGCAGACTGAGGCAGCACGCATGCGCATTAGGTGAATGTCCAAAATTCACAGCGCCATCTAATGACCCGGCATGGTAACTGCAGCAGATTCAGGAGGGCGGGGGGGGATTCCTGCGGATGCATGTAAACACATAATTCGTCCGTGGCAACGCAGATCTTTTCCTCTAATTAACATACAAAAAAAACCCTACGTTTCCCCCCACCGTGTCCATGTAAACAGGGCCTGATACTAGCAATAACAGCATTGTAAGAGGGGGACAGTTGAACACAGAGGCCTCCACCCTTGTTTAATGATGGACAGTTTATTTTCACAAAGATGGCCTCCTTTACTCCTCTCAAATCATCGTTCCTCTCTATCAAGGATGTGAACATCATAGTTGGCAGCTCAGAACATCACGTACAGAACATGGACTTTGTGGATAAGGTGAAGGATGTCATCATGAAGAACGAGATCGAGGATACAAGTAGCCAAAATGAGTTTTCTCTGCAGGGTGTCTGGGATTTCCCTTAGATATAAGGTGAGAAGCTCAGTCATCCGGGAGGGACTCAGTGAAAAAGCTTCACGGCAGTATGGCTTCGGGAATGGATAAGATTCGCCCTGATTTCCTTAAGGCAGTGTATGTTGTGGGGCTGTCTTGATTAACACTCCTTTGTAACGCTGCATGGACTGCATGGACGCTGCAGACTAGGATGGTGGTTTCCCTCTTCAAAAAGTGGGGCCTGAGGGTGTGCTCCAATTACAGGGGCGTCGCTGTCCTTAGCCTCCCTGGTAAGGTTTATTCAGGGATACTGGAGAAGTGAGTTTGATTGTTAGTTGAACCTCAGATCTAGGAGGAACAATGCGGGTTCTCTCTGGTTGTGGAACACTGGACCAGCTCTTTACCCTCACTAGGTTCCTCGAGGGGTCATGGGAGTTTGCCCATCCAGTCTGCATGTGTTTTGTGGACTTGGAGAAGGCATTCGACCTGTTCCTCGAGGTACACTGTAGTAGGTGCTCTGTGAATATGGGATTGAGAGCCCATTGTTACGGGTTGTTCAGTCCTTATACAAGTAGTGCAAGAGTTTGGTTTGCATTGATGGTAAGTCGGAACCCTTCAGGGTGGGAGTTGGACTCTGCCAGTGCTGCCCATTGTCAACGATTCTGTTTATAACTTTTATAGACAGAATTTCTCGGTACAGCCAGGGAGTGGAGGGATTCTGGTTCGGTGGCCTCAAGATTCCATTTCTGCTCTTTGCAAATGATGTGTTCATCATGCCATGATCTCCAGTTTTCTCTGAAGGCTTCTCAGCCAAGTGTGGAGCGGCTGGGATGAGAATCAGCACTTCCAAATCTAAGGCCATGGTCCTCAGTCAGAAAAAGAGATTGACAGATGGCTTGGCGCAGCATCTGCAGTATTGCGGACTCTGTACCAGTCCGTTATGATGTAGTGGGAGCTGAACTGTAAGGTAAAGCTCTCTGTCTACCAGTCAGTCTACATTCTTACCCTCACCTATTTTCCCGAGCTCTGGGTAGTGACTAAAAGAATGTGATCATGGAAACAGGCAGTTGAAATGAATGTCTTCTGAAGGGTAGCCGGACTCTCCCTTAGATATAGGGTGAGAAGTTCAGTTATCGGGAAGAGACCCTGAGTAGAACCGCTGCTCCTCCACATTGAGAGGATCCAGTTGAGGTGGTTTGGGCATCTGGTAAGGATACTTCCTGGGCATCTCCTTAGGGAGGTGCTTCGGGCATTTCTGACTGAGAGGAGACCTCGGAGAAGACCGGGGTCTTCATCAAGGTGTTCCCATGTCTCTCGGTTGGTCTGGGAACACCTTGGAGTCCTTCCAGAACAAGGTGGAAGAGGTGGCTGTGGAAAGAGATGTCTGGGCCTTCCTGCTCAAGCTGCTAGCCCCACGACCCGACTTTGGAACAAGCAGAAGATAATGGATGGATAAAAACAACTGAGGACCTATTATGCTGTCTGTTGTTTTTATACACCTGAGGTCCTCGCAAAGACCCTGGCCTGGTTGAACTTGTACATCACAGCTGGGTTATCATCTACAGACCCTTTCCAAAAAATTAGAGTATCGTGGAAATGTTGTTTAGCTTCCATAATTCCATTCAAAAAGTTAATATTTAATAGATGATTAATTCATGGCCCACAATTTAAACAATTTCAAATATTTATTTGTTTATTTTTACATAATTTGGGCTCCCAGCTCATGAACCCCACGAAAACAGGAATTAAAAAAATTGGATTACTGTGAAGAAATCAGCCCACACTACATCTCAGTTTTTGCAGAAAAACAGAAAGAAATTAGGATCACAACAAATCCATCAAAATATGGTACTTTCAAAACGATATGTCAATCTTCAATACTTGGTTGGGAATCCCTTTGACTTAAATCACTGCTTCAATGTGATGTGGCATTGAGGCAGTCAGCCTGTGGCATTGCTTGGGAGTTACAGTAGCCCAGATTTCCTTGATGCTGTCAGCTCTTCTTTGTTGTTGGATCTGGTGCCCTCATTTTCCTCTTGATAATACCCTATACTGTACTGTAGATTCTCAATGGGGTTTTAGGTCCAGCGAGTTGGCTGGTCAGTCAAGTACAGTGGCATAGGCATCAAACCAGGTTTTGGTGCTTCTGGCAGCATGGGCAGGGGCCAGGTCCTGCTGGAAGATGAAATTTGCATCTCCATACAGATCCTCAGCAGATGGAATCATGAAGTCCTCTAAAACATTCTGGTAGACTGTGGCACTGACCTTGGATTTAAGAAAGCAGAGTTTACCGAACCTGAACTGGACATTGCACCTCAAATCATGACTGACTGTGGACGTTTCACACTGGACCTCAAGCAGTGTGGGCTCTGTTCCTCACCCTTCTTCCTCCAAACACTTGGACCTTGATTCTGAATGAAAGGCAAACTTTAACTTCATTGGAAAAGAGGACCGAGGAACCCGACAGTTGTAGCCCATCTCCTGGATGCATCTGAATGTGGTGGTTGTTGAAGCTGTGACTCTGCCTCATTCCACTCTTTCTGGATCTTTGCCAGATTCTTCTCAGTTTTATAATCCGCTGAAGTCCATGGTCATCTCTTTTGCTGGTGCATCTTCTCCTGCCACATGTTGCCCTTCCACTAGACTTTCCATTGATGTGCTTGGACACAGCACTCTGTGGACAGCCAGCCTCCTTACCTATGAACTTTTGTGTCTTACCATCCTATGGAGGGATCAATGATGGTCTTCTGACCAGTTGTTCTGTCTGCAGTCTTCTCCATGTTGAACCAAACTGAAGTAGTTTACTGACACCTGGGGAAACCTGTGCATGTGCTTTGAGTTTAGTAGATTAATGTGTCACACTCAGTTTAAAACATTCATGCCCTGCAACATTTGGGCTGATTTCTTATCTAATTTTTTGAAATCCTGTTTTCGTGGCTTTCATGAGCTGGAAGTCCAAATTATGTAAAAATAAACAAATAAATACTTGAAATTGTTTAAGTTGTTGGCCCTGAATCTATCATCTATTAAAGATGAACTTTTTGAATGGAATTATGGAAGTTAAACAACTTTTCATCATATTCTAATTTTTTGCAAAGGGCCTGTATTTAGACTAAAATGTGAAAAATTACTGCTGAACAGGAAAACTCCATTTGGTACCAGAACCAGAGAAGTTCTGACCCAGTTCTGACCTTTGGAGTGGTTTTCTGATGGCCAAGGGTAGCTGTGCGTGCTGAAAGTGTCGGCCCTGAATCACAATTCCTTGAGGAAGTGTCGGCCTGAAGATCATGTAGTTTGTCCTGGTGGACACGGGGGAAGACATCGGTGTTGAAAGCGGGACATCTCTGCGGGACAAGGACATGAGGAGACAAGCAGAGAGACAATGTCCACATCAGACTTCAGCTGATCAAAGATTTACACCAAAGCATAGAAATTACTCCACTGATCCATTATCGGACAAAAACAAAACAAGACATAATTTTTTTTAAACTTACGAAACCTGCTGAGTCACTTCTGTTACCTGTGGAGTCATTTCTATAACCTGTCAAGTCCTTTCTGTCACATATTGAGTCATTTCTGTAACTTGCTGAGTCATTTCTATTTATTCAACCTTTATTTAAGCAGGTTAATCCCATTGAGCCTCAAGGACTCATTTCCAAGAGAGACCTGGTATAACCTGCTGAGTAATTTTTGTAATCTGCCGAGTCATTTTGGTAATCTGCTGAGTATTTCAGTAATCCGCAGAGTCATTTCTGTAACCTGCTGAGTCATTTCTGTTACCAGTTGAGTCAATTTAATTTTTGCTGATGATATGAATGACCATTGCGTTATCGGAGTTTTCAAAGATTTTAAACTACCTCACTCAAAGTCCAGATTAATTGAAAAAAGGATTTGGAACTTTTTTGAACAGGCATTCCTTTGAGACTTGTTCCATTTCGATTGGCATTGTATTCTATTAACTGATGACGTAAGCACTGCTTGGAACTATTTTCAGAATAATCTATTTTGTAAATAATAAGCATACTCCTTTTCAGTTCACTTCAGAATAAAAGGATGTGACAGCCCCTGGTTTACTCCTGAACTAGCTGACCTCCTGCATAGGAGACACCATCTTTGGGCGGCAGCGAGAAAATCTGACTCAGACACCAATTGGTTGTATTTTTGACAGCTGCGGAACAAATGTACAACTTCCATCAAAGTCGCAAAACGTAACTATTTCTTATCTCAGACCTCCAAAAATCTGAATGATCCTAAAAGATTCTGGAAAACTCTCTGGCAGCTCTCATTCATCTGATCTGCCACCACAACTTCTTGTTAACTCTGTTCCTGTGTCAAATAAGCGTGAAATCCTGAACTGTTTCAACAAACATTTTGTTGCTTCTAGTTCTTTATTTGACACAGTTAACGGAAAATCAGCCACTTCCCCTTTAAGTCAAACATCAATCCCTCTTACAAGTCAATTTTTAGTAAATCACACCTTTTCTTTTTCTCTGTTCTCAGTCAGTGAGGTAAATAAACTGTTAAAAGGTCTTGATCCTAAAAAATCTGCAGGTCCAGA